>ML781016.1:1013653-1039128 GCA_009831015.1 Picea engelmannii | reverse complement strand
CCATGAGGTTTTCCCTCTTTCCTCATTTATATCAGTGTATCTTTTGTATTTGGGTACCTAACATGGCCTTGTTTCCGGGACCCATTCTTTATTTTCACCATAGTGATGTTCAGGGGGGTGTTGGAGTTACGTCACACACACCTAGGATTTTTTTTTCCTAAGGTTTTTCCTATGTTTATTAGTCATTATTCATTCTCCTATATTTTAGGAAGAATGTTCCTCTAGGGAGATTATTCTCTTCAGTTTTCACTCCAGTTTGATAAGTTGAGTGGAGTCTAGATGCTACATTGACATTATCACCATGCAACATTGGGATCATCACCAGATAATGCGCATTGTCCTTGGGATCATCACTAGACTAAAACATTACTCATGATTCTTGGATCTCCTCCTCACTTCACTCTGTTTCATTCATTTAACCAGAGACTAATAGACTAGTTAACTCAAAATAGGTGGTAGTTCACTCCTGTAACTGCCCGAGAGACTAGACTAGGTGGCAGTTTACTCCCGTAACTACTGGTGTGTGTCAAGATCACTCTTGACCACCACTATGGTGCATTAGTTACTCATGTAGCCTATATCTATTGTAAATTATTCACTCTTTGATTTTGGAATACGGTTAATGGGAATTCTTCCATTCTTTCTCTCTTACTTCTTCTTTCTCAATTTCTCTCTACAAATGTGTGTGGTATTTTATAGCTAGATATATTTTGTGCAGGTTCAACACATTTAAAATATGGTGTCTTGATGTAGGATAATCATCAAAAACCACACATGGAGGGACAAATCAGCACCTCAACACACCATTGAATCATTTCAGAATCTTAACCGCTGGTGTTTCCTGCAATCTTGTTGAAATGATTGAAAACTGAAGAGGATCAAATGCTTGGGAGCTGAGTGATCATGAGTGATCTAGGAGTTTCACTCCTAGTCTTTAATGTAACGGAACTTAGGTAGCAGTTGGGTTTTTTTTTCGAGAAGTCGAGTAGTCGGAGGGAATCCTAAGAACTCTCTAAGATAAATAGATGTTTTGTATGCCCGAAGGGGGCTGATGCAAGTTAATAGGATATTTTTGTGATTTAGTTGTTGCTTAGTTTTTAGTTGTTGTTTTATCATAGTTGTATCCATTTACTTTTTAATGAATATAACAGAGGAAAATTGATCTGATGCATGGTGTTTCTATTGTTTACAATTCCTTGTTATTTTGTTTTCATGAGTGAATGAGTTGTGTTGTTGAGCATATGAAACTGTGAAGTGTTTAGATAAGTTTCGTTTGTTCTCTCCGTTGAGTTAATGCAAGGCGTGCATACAGCCCACAAGGAGTGCGTTCACAGAGTCTGTTTCGACTCAGAAGCTTAGGAGAGATAGCATGAAACTTTCCCTTTGCAAGGAGTGCAAAGTGACTGCTGCAAGGTGTGCATGGTCGCTGCAAGAACTTAAGTCTTGCATGAGAATATGTTTTAAGGAGTGACATATTCTGTGTCAATTCATAAGCTCGGAAGAGATAGTGTGAATTTTATATTTGCAAGGAGTACAAAAGGACTGCTGCAAGGTGTGCATGGCCTTCGCAAGAAGCTAAATCTTGCATAAGAATCTGTTGCAAGAAGTGCACAGATTCAAGAATCAACTAAGTGTTGAGAACAAGACTGTGAAGCGCAAGGAGTTTGTAAAGAGATTTCTTTTGAAGAAATCACTAAGTTCGGATTTCTTCAGAGATTCCAAGTTTGCAAGGAGTGCGTTGGAATAAATCTCGGGAGAGAAAGCGACCAAGAATCAACAGAGAGGAGGAAGTCTGTTGAAGGTTGTGAAATGACGACTAAGATTCATTCAGAGGGGTGAGATCATCCCAAGCCATCGAATATGGGAAAAGTTACACAGTTGTTAATCCCGGGTTCTTTTAGGGATTTGAAGATCAGAGGATTCAAAGCATCGAGGAGACAAAAATTCTGAAACCTGAATCCCAAAGTGAATTTGGACCGTCAGATCTAGAGGGATGCGTGGCGATGGATCACAAACTTCGGATAAAATCACTTAGGTTTCAGTTGAGAATTGAAACTCCCGAAACCTGAAGTATGAAGTAAATCTGGACCATCATATCTAGAAGGATGCGTGGCGATAGATCACGAGCTTCGGATAAAATCTTGGGGGTTTCAGTTGAGATTTGAAATTCCCAAAACCCGAAGTCCAAAGTGAATTTGGACCGTTATATCCAGAGGGACGCGTGGCAGAAATCCACACACTTTGAGAGAAAGAGAAAGTTGAGAGTTGATATTTTCGAAGTTCGAAATCTCGAAATGGTTAGAGTCGTTGATTTGAGGAGGACACGTGGCAGTAGATTTGTCATTGTCGAGAAAGAGAGGTTTGAGAGTTGGAAACTCTGAAACCCAAATCACAAAGTAAATCACGAGCGTTGATTTAAAAGGAGCAGATTTGAACCGTCGATCAGGAGGCCCCACCTGAGATCATAATCTCAATGGTCATGTTGCATTGTGGGGATAGAAAGTGGCCGGACTTTAAAAATCGGAGAGCGGACCACAATTGAAACCACGATATTGGAAAAGGGAGACATGGCAGCTTGAGGTGAATTGTGGGGAGAAAAGCGGTGTGGCCTCAAACCACTTTAGGCCACGCCCACAATCGTGTGTTTATGTGAGGATGTAGCCCTAGATCACATACAGGAAAGGGCTAACGAAAGAGGAGCTAGCCCCTAGAACTGGTAGTTCAACAATGTGAAAGGAGAGGTTGTGGGTGCCACATAACCTCCATTAGGAGACTGGAAGGGTTTGTGTTAAATCACTAGTGAGACCATTAAGGTTTCAGAGAGCCAATTCGGCTCCAAGAATCGAAGATCCTTGACCAGGAGGTCGAGCAGCCCTTGGGAGAGAAGGGGGTCTGCATCAAGTGGTATCATAGCCTGATTTCGTGTGTAGATTTCAGGAAAAGGAGACAAAGGATATAGTTTGATACCATCAAGTGGTATTAGAGCCTGGAATTGTTTTCAGGAAGTGAAAAGGAGCTCAAAGGTGTAATCTGTGTGTGAGAGACAATCAACACAATTCCTCCAAGGATACGCGTGGAGCCACCTTTAGCCAATCGCTCTATGGAAAGATAAATGAGAGAGCTTCATGCAAGAGTAGAGGCAATGGAGGCATCACATAGGAGGGAACCTAATACTGGGGGCATCCGTGATGCAGAGAGTGAAGAAGTAGAAGTCGAAGAAGTTGCAAGAGAAAATGTTTTCGAGGAACGCTTGCTGAGAGTGGTTGTTAAATTGGGAGCTAGAGCCAAAGTAGACATCCCAATGTGTGAAGGCAATTTGGATGTTGAAGAGTTGTTGGATTGGATAAGATCCATGGAAAAATATTTCGACTATGAATATGTCGATGAGGAGAAAAAGGTGAGATACGTTGTCACTAGAATGAAAGGGCATGCAACATTGTGGTGGGATGAACTGCAGGCTGAGAGGACGAGCAAAGGCAAACAAAAGATAGAGAATTGGGATAGAATGGTAGCCAATATGAAGGCTAAATTCATGCCCAAAGATTATCAGATAAACATGTTCAGGAAGTTAAAGAACCTGAGACAGAAGGGTATGACATTGAAAGAGTACACGAAGGAGTTCTACAAGATGAATATCAGGACTTGATAGCGAGAGAAGGATGAGGAAAAATGTTGTCAGGTATATAAATGGCCCGAGGTATGAAATCCAAGATGAGATCAACATGATGTCAGTGAGGACAATAGAGGATGATTATCATATTGCTCTGAAGGCAGAGGATAATTTGGTCAGGAAATAGAGTCAACGAAACAAAGGCAGAAGCCCAAGCAAAGGTAAGGGAGTTTCCCATGATAAGGCACATAAATCCAAATATGGGACTGAGAAACCACACAGTCACTTAGAAAGAAGAGGAAGTTCCCGAGGAAGAAAAGGTGGTGGAAGAAGTTCTTATAGAGGAAGAGGAAGGAGCAGAGGAGGAGAAGTAAGGTGTTATGCCTGTGGAAAGATAGGACACATGCCTTGGGAATGTCCCGAGAAGAAGAAAGAAGGAAGAGGTGAAGATCATATTTCTAAAGCATAGAAAATGAATGTTGAAATAGAAGGTGCAGAGGATGGAAGATCCCTGATGTTGAGGAAGGTTCTCTTAAAACCAAAATCAGAAATTGAAAAGCCAGTGTAGAGGAACAGTCTATTCAGGATAGCTTGCAAGATGAAAGACATAGTATGCAAGGTGATAATTGATAGTGGGAGGAATGAAAATCTAGTATCCACAGATATGGTGGAGAAAATGGAGCCGGAGACAAAATTACACCCAAATCCATACAAAGTCTCATGGTTGCAAAAAGGACACCAGGTAATGGTCACTAAACAATGCCTTGTTGAATTTAAAATAGGTGGATATAGATATGATATTCTGTGTGATGTGATTCCCATGGATGTATGTCATGTTTTGTTGGGAAGACCATGGAAGTTTGGCAGAAATGTCATTATGATGGGAGGAAAAATGCATACACCTTGGAGAAGAATGGTAGGACACACATGTTGTTGCCAATAGATGAGAGAAAGTAAAAGAAGAATCCAGAAAAAGCATACTTCTCATGAGGGGGAAGGAACTCCTGAAATAATTCAAGAAGGAACAGGAGATGTAGTTTGTTGTAGTGACGAAAACCATAGTTTTCCTTACAATTACTTCGATGGATGATTTGCTTGAAGAAGTTTAGGAACTGTTGGAGAATTTTTCTGACATAGTAGTGGACGAGTTATCTAAATCATTGCCACCCATCAGAAGTATCAACCATCATATTGATTTGATACCAGGAGCAAGCCTGCCAAACAAAGCAACATACAGATTGACACCTCAAGAGAATGAAGAGGTAAAGAACCAAGTCCACGATTTGTTAGGCAAGGGTTTGGTCAGAGAAAGAATGATTTCATGCGCAGTACCAATTGTGTTGAGTCCAAAGAAGGATGGAGGATGGAGAATGTGTATAGACTCGAGAGCCATTAACAAGATCACCATCAGGTATATATTTCCTTTGCCAAGAATGGATGACTTAATGGATTGTTTAAGTGGAGCAAATTTCTTTTCTAAAATAGATTTGAAAAGTGGATATCACTAGATAAGGATGAGAGAAGGTGATGAATGGAAAACAACCTTTAAGACAAATTAAGGGTTGTATGAGTTGCTTGTTATTCCATTTGGCTTAACAAATGCCCCAAGTAATTTTATGAGGTTGATGAACGAAATATTGAAGGATTTCATTGGCAAGTTTGTGGTTGTATATCTGGATGATATACTAATATTTAGCAAGACTAAGGAGGATCATTTGAGACATCTAACATTAGTGATGAGAAGAGTACAATAGGAGAAGTTGTTGATAAATCTGAAGAAGTCCTCTTTTATGAAGACATAACTCATTTACTTGGGTTTTGTGATCTCTTAAAACGAATTGAAGATGGATCCAGAGAAGGTGAAAGCAATCAAACAATGGTCGTCACCAAGGAGTATGTTTGAAGTGATAAGCTTCCATGGATTAGCAAGTTTGTATAGGAATTTCATCATAAATTTCAGTGGAATTTGTGCACCAATGATGGATACAGTGAAGAAGATGCACAAGCCTTTTAAATGAACAGAGGAGGCTGAGAGGAGCTTCAATATATTGAAGGAGAAGATATCAGAACGACCAATTCTGGTCTTGCCAAATTTTGGGAAGACATTTCAAGTGAGATGTGATGCAAGTGGAGTTGCAATTGGAGTGATTTTGAGCTAGGATAATAAACCATTTTCATATTTCAATGAGAAGCTGAATGAGACTAAGAGAAAGTAATCCACATATGATAAATAATTTTATGCTATAATTCAAGCCTTGAAGAAATGGAGGCACTACCTTGTTCCAAACTAATTTGTCTTGTATAGCGATAACCAAGCTTTAAAATTAATAACCAGTTAGGAAAAATTGAATCAGAGGCATGCAAAGTGGATTGAGTTTATGCAAAATTTTACTTTTGTCATAAAAAATATTTGCGGTAATGCTAACAAATTTGATGATGCATTGATCAAGAGATGTCTGATTCTGTAGCAATTTCAGGTCAAGACCTTGGGGTTTGAACACCTTAAGGATATGTATTGTGATGATTTAGATTTCAAGGAAGCATATGAAGCATGTGCAAATCTTGTGCTGAGAGACATGAGCCAGTGGACAAAGTATATGATTCAAGAGGGATTGTTGTTCAAGGGAAATCAATTATGCATACCAAAATTCTCAATGAGGGATATCCTTTTGAAGGAGAAGCATAGTGGAGGATTGGCTGGACATTTCTTCCATGATAAAAATTTGCACAGTTGAGAAGTTCATACTATTGGCTAGGTATGAGGAAAAAAGTGATAAAGTTTGTGAACAAATGTAGAATCTGCCAACATGTAAAAGGTAAAAGACAAAACACTGGATTGTATCAACCATTGCCAATACCAGAGAGGCCTTGGGATGCAATAAGCATGCATTTTGTGTTGGGATTGCCAATAAAACAAAGAGGATGTGATTCCATATTTGTGGTGGTGGATAGATTTTCAAAAATGGCATACTTTATCCCATGCTAGAAGACCAGTGATGCAACACATGTAGCAAATTTATTTTTCAAGGAAGTTGTTCGACTTCATGGATTACCCAAAAGTATTGTCTCAGACAGAGATACCAAATTCGTTGGTCATTTCTAAAGAAAACTATAGAAGAATTTTGGGACAGATTTGTCCTTCATCTCGGCTTATCACCCTCAGACAGATGGACAGATTGAGGTGGTGAACAAAAGTTTGGGAAACTTATTGAGGAGTCTGGTTACTAAGCATCATAATCAGTGGGATTAGATTCTACCACAAGAATAATTTGCATACAATGACTCGCCAAAAAGGAGCACCGAAAATATCCCATTCCAAATATTGTATGGAATGCAGCCAAGAAGAGTAGTTGAGTGCTGGAGCATAAGATTTTGCTGCAGAAATGCAAAAGTTCCATAGCTAGATCAAAGAATAGTTGCAAAACTCTAGCCAAGAGTACAAGCGTAGAGTTGATCAACATCGCAGAGAGATTCAATTTGAAGTAGGATATCAGGTTTTGGCACATCTCAAGAAAGAAAGGTTTCCAAGAGGAACATATAACAAGTTGAAGATGAAGAAGATAGGGCCATGTAAGATCTTAAGGAAGTTTGATGCAAATGCCTATGAGATTGAGTTTCTAGATGATGTGGGAATATCACCCATATTCAACATATCAGACCTGTATCCTTATAAGGAAGATGACACAAAGAGATTAGAATATCAAGAGAAGATTCAGTGGGAGAAGCAAATGTTGGTAGAAAAAAAACCACAGATGGAGAAGATCATTGATCAAAGGATTGGCAAGAAGACCAGGAGGAAGGCCTATTTTGAATATTTTTTCAAGTGGAAGGGGCACCCAATAGAATATGCCATTTGGGAAAATGAAGCTGATATCCAAAAGCATGGAAATTTATTGCAGGAGCTCATGGACATGAGTCCATGAATTTTTGGCTAGAGGAGTATGATGCAGGAGCATCGTCAGCAAGCACACGTGGAGGGATAAATCAACACCTCAGTGCATCGTTGAATCATTTCATAATCTTAACCACTAGCGTTTTATGCAATCTTGTTGAAATGATCGAAAACTAAAGAGGATCAAACGCTTGGGAGCCAAGTGATCATGAGTGATCCGAGAGTTTCCCTCCTAGTATTTAATGTAATAGAACTTAGGTAGCAGTTAGGTTTTTTTTCGAGAAGTCGAGTAGTCAGAGGGAATCCTAAGAACCCTCTGAGATAAATAGACGTTTTGTGTGCCCGAAGGGCTCTGCTGCAAGTTAGTAGGAGATTGTTGTGATTTATTTGTTGCTGAGTTTTTAGTTGTTGTTTTATCATAGATGTAGCCATTTAATTTTGAATGAATATAACAGAGGAAAATTGATCCGATGCATGGTGTTGCTATTGTTTACAATTCCCTGTTATTTTGTTTTCATTAATGAATGAGTTGCGTTGTTGAACATATGAAACTGTGAAGTGTTTAGATAAGTTTTGTTTGTTCTCTCCGTTGAGTTAATGCAAGGTGTGCATACATTCCACAAGGAGTGCGTTGACAGAGTTTGTTTTGACTTAGAATATTAGGAGAGATAGCACAAAACTTTCCCTTTGCAAGGACTACAAAGCGACTGTTGCAAGGTGTGCACGGTCGCCGCAAGAACTTAAGTCTTCCATGAGAATCTGTTGTAAGGAGTGACAAAATCTGTGTCAATTCATAAGCTTAGAAGAGATAGCGCGAATTTTCCATTTGCAAGGAGTGCAAAAGGACTGCTGCAAGGTGTGCACAGTCACTACAAGAATCTAAATCTTGCATAAGAACCTGTTGCAAGAAGTGCACAGATTCGAGAATTGACTAAGTGTTGAGAACGAGACTATGAAGCACAAGTAGTGCATAAAGAGATTTCTTTTGAAGAAATCACTAAGTCCGGATTTTATTAGAGATTCTGAGTTCACAAGGAGTGCGTTAGAATCAAGTTTAGGAGAGACAGCGACCAAGAATCAACAGAGAGGAGGAAGTCTATTGAAGGTTGAAAAGTGACGACTGAGATACGTTCAGAGGGGTGAGATATTCCCAGGCCATCGAATATGGGAAAAGTTACGCAATTGTTAATCACAGGTTCTTTCGAGGCTTCATGGATCAGAGGATTCGAAGCATCGAGGAGACAAAAATCTTGAAACCCGAAACCCGAACTGAATCTGGACCGTCATATATAGAGGGACGTGTGACGATGGATCACAAACTTCGGATAAAAGCACTTGGGTTTCAATTGATAATTGAAACTACCAAAACCTAAAGTCTGAAGTAAATCTAGACCGTCATATCTTGAAGGACACGTGGTGACATATCGCGAGCTTCAAATAAAAGCTTGTGGGTTTCAATTGAGATTTGAAATTCCTGAAACCCTAAGTCCGAAGTGAATCTGGACCGTCATATCCAGAGGGATATGTGGAAGAAATCTGTGCACTTCGAGAGAAAGCGAAAGTAGAGAGGTGATATTTCCGAAGTTTGAAATCCCGAAATGGTTAGAGTCGTCAATTTGAGGAGGACACGTGGTAGGAGATCTGTCATTGACGAGAAAGCAAGGTTCGAGAATTGGAAACTACAAAACCTAAATCGTGAAGTAAATCATGAGCGTTGATTTAAAAGGAGCAGATATGAACCGTCGATCGAGAGGCCCCACCTGAGATCGCAAGATCAACGGTCACACTGCATTGTGGGGACAGAAAGTGATCGGACTTTGAAAATCGGAGAGCAGGCCGCAATTGAAACCACGGTATTGGAAAAGGGAGATGTGGCAGATGGAGGTGAATTGTGGGGAGAAAAGCGGTGTGGCCTAAAACCACTTTAGGCCACACCCGCAATCACGTATTTATGCGAGGACATATCCCTAGATCACATACGAGAAAGGTCTAACAGAAGAGGATCTAGCACCTGGAACTGGCAGTTCAACAACGCGAATGGAGAGGTTGTGGGTGCCACAGAACCTGCACTAGGAGACTAGAAGGGCCTGTGTTAAATCACTGGTGAGACCATTAAGGTTTCAGAGAGCCAATTCGACTCTGAGAATCGAAGATCCTTGACCGGGAGGTCGAGCAGCCCTTGGGAGAGAAGGGGGTCTGCATCATGTCTTGTCATGGTTAACTCTAAGCTGAGATCTGTTAAATATTTACACTGTTGTATAAATTGGTTCTCTCCAATAGATATCTATAAGTTTGGCTTCATTTAACATACTTTTGGCTACTTCTTGGACAATTTTGTTTTTCCCTTCAACAACTCCATTTTGTTGAGGAGTTATTGGAGCTGAAAAATGTCTTTTAATTCCATGAGTTTCACAAAACTTATTGAACTCATTCTAGGTAAAATCCCCTCCATTGTATGATCTTAAGCACTTGATTTTGATATCAGTCTCATTTTCAACATGTGCTTTAAAATAATTGAATTTGTTGAAAGCTTCTAATTTGTTTTTGAGAAAGGATACCCAAGTCATCCTTGTATAGTAATCTATGAATAAAATGAATTAATGTTCACCTTGCATGATTTTAGTTCTTGTTGGTCCACAGAGGTCAGTGTGAACAAGTTCCAATGGTTTTGATGTAGAGTATTCATTTGTATTGAATCTTATTGTTGTCTTCTTTCCATGTTGGCATTGCCTACAAACAAAGTTTGAAGGTTTAATAATCTTTGGCATATTTCTCATAGCTTCCTTTTTATTTACTTTTATCAAATTTTCAAAACCTACGTGTCCCATTTTTATGTGCCATCGCCAACTTTCATCTATTTGTCTCATGCAACATTTTTATTTATCTTCTATGTTTAAGGTATAAACATTGCTTGGTGTTCTTGGTGCAACAACCACTAGTTTTCTCGAGTCTTCTTTTATAATTTCACATTTTTGAGAGTCAAATATAAGTATGTGTCCTTGATCACATGTTTGGCTCACACTGAGGATATTAGGCTTCAAATTTTCAACTAATAGCACATTTTCTTCTTTAGCTTTATTATTTCCTAGACAGACTCTGCCCTTTCCAAGTATCTTAACAGAGATATTATCTCCAAATGTAACACTTCCTTTTTCTTTCATTTTCAGATTGAGGATTTTGTCTTGATATCCAGTCATATGCTTTGAATATCCACTGTCAATATACCATTGAATCCTTTTACCTTTATCATATAAGGCTACCTTACACTCTGTTTCCTTTTCTTCTATTTGTTTTTCTTTCCATGTCTTTTTATGCTTTTCTTCTTGAATTTTGGACGTTTTTATGGGATGCTTTGGTAGTCTACAATCACTAGCTTTGTGTAACACCCCAAGTTTCGAACCCCCATTTTAAATAATGTATTGTTACAATGATGAGAGGCCAGGGTGCCCAAACAATTATTAGAAGGCCAGTGTGCCCAAGAAATGTAATGTTTTGATCATTATTAATAATAAACACATGGCTGGCTGCTAGACAGACAATGACTAGAGTTATAGGGGGCTACGATTCCACAAGAGAGGGGGCTTGAGGGGATAAGTGTTTATTCCTATGTCAATTAACCTTTTTTCCTAAGGGAGGGGATCAATTATGTGAGCTTCTTGGGGAAGGCCAGGAGGTTCTTGATTCCCCACGAAGTTACTTAAACCCGCATCTGGTCTAATGGGGGGGTTTGATTGATGGCTTGTTCACTGATTTTCCTATATGTTCATTCATTTTTCCCTCACACACTTTAATGCACTCACTCACCCATCCATTGATCCATCCTCATATGTGTCTTGGCTTGGGAAAAGGGAACCAAAATGATGATGAATTAGCCATGGGATAGTTGGCTGTAATGGTCGCTGGTGCAATCCAGCAATGTCCTGGGGCCTGCATGTCTGAGATGCGTTGGCCTGTGCCCCATTTTGCTCACAAATGCGAGTCCTGAGAGTTCCAACTTTGATATTCTGGACCAGCTATGCTGGAGGCCCCAAAATAAAGGAGAGGGACTACCTAAGGGACTGTGTGGAAGAGAAGGGTGGAGGTCCATTCTCTTGGAGCGGTACAGGCTGGATACAAGAGATTTGGGTACTTGGATTTTTGTGGGTGTTGGGAAACCTTTGAGAGCTTGAGAGATGACTGGTTTGGGAACCCAAGTACACTCTGAAACCATCCTTTTAGATTCATAGCCCTGGCTTGGGGGTGACACTGTTGTTGAGATTTGGAGTAGTGGTGTCTACGGTTGGGTGGAATGTCCTTGGTCTGCAACTAGTTGGTGTATCCTTTTTATAAAGATAAGTGCTCTCTATTGTGATATTATTATATGTGTATGAATGTATTGCCACTGTGTATTTTAATTATCTTTTAACTAAATCTCTTTTTATGCATGCTTGTTGGATATTGTTGTGCATGTCATTAAATCTTGTATCTTATGTGTTCTTATTAATTAAAGAAGGCATAAGTAAGAACGAAATCCAAGGGTGGGATTAAAGGTAGCATGCCCCGACCTGTGGGTGGATGGGGATGTTACAGTTTGGTATCAGAGCTTCTAGTTGAAACACCGAGCTGGTATGGGTCGGGTCTGTTGGTCAGAGTCTCGAGGTCAAGATCGAACTCTGACCATGGAGTTGAAAATATTAGGAGGAATAGCATTGCAGAATCTACGCAGGAGATAGAACGTTAGAGACCTGTGTAAGGGGTTTGAAGGATCGTGACCATCCCCTTCGAATTTAAGAGAAATCGCCATTGTAGGATTAGGAGAGATCCAAGATCATTGGATTGGAGGACAGGTGAACAGGGGTCGTCTGATGAAAAGGAAGCAAGGGTTAAGGTCACCATCATCAGATCCCATTGGAGAGTGAGATCAACGAACATGAGGCATTGTGGGAAACCAAGTTGCACGGGAAATAATTTACCAAGGCGGTCCTGCAATCCAAACCATGGTTTCACCAAGGGGTTACGTGTCAAGATCAGGAGAATTGAGGGGCGAAAAGCGGGTTACTTCAAACTACCGATGCATGCCCCCACAAATTGAAAGGCATGCAATTATGTGACATGTTAGGGCTCAAACATCAAAACTCTGTATAGCCAAAGTAGATCATGACCGTCGATCATCAAGAGGTACATGTTAGCAGATCAATAACTCTAGAGAAATTTGTTCGATAGGTTTTCAGTTGAGATTTGAAACTCCCGAAGCTTGGAGAGCTGGAGAGCTGAAGTAAATCTTGATCGTCTGATCATCCGAAATATATCTCAGTCGCTAGATAGTCCGGAGTAAATATCAAGTGTCGGATCGCCCGAGGTGAATCTAGGTCGTCTGATCCAGAAGAGACATGGCGTAAATCTGTGGATTTCGGGTGAATGCTCGAAGTAAGCCTCAATCGTCTGATTCAAGAGGAAACATGGTAGAATCTCATGTACTTCAAGGGGTTTGAAGTTTGATATTTCCAAAGTTTGAAGACCCAAAGTAAGCCTCAACCATCAGATTAAGAAGGAAACACGGTGCATATATGTGGACTCCCGGTGAAGACCCGAAGTGAATCTTAGTCGTCCAATCCAGAAGGACACATGGTGATAGATTGGCCAGTTTGGGAGAATTGGAAGTGTGCCAGTATGGAAAAATCCTGAAGTCCCGAATCTCGAAGAGCGAAGTGATGGGGCACGATGACGTCACCTAGAGGTGATGTGGATCCTTGAATTCCCGAAGTGACGTGGCTTTTGGACATCACCTGGGATGATGTGGACACATGAGATGTGTTCCACCTGTCAGTAAGTTTTGAGCATATGGAGTATTGAAATGTCAGTTAGAATGTGACACATGTCACCTGCCCAATTGGGCCACATGTGCACTTCCAGTATTTCTCCACGTGGTGATAGATCGTGTAGTTCGGAGACTGGGCACTCCAGAGGGGAAAGATGTGGCAGGTTGCGTTGGGTCAAAAAATCCCAAAGGCCCAAAGGCTGGAGTACATATCGACCATTGATTCTAGAAGACATACATCGAAGGATCGCCGACTTCGGGTGAAAGCACTCCGGGAGAAAGTGCAAGAGGAAAGTTTGAAACTTCTAAAACTCAAAGAGTCGAAGAAATTCACAGCCGCTAATCTATGGGAGGACACCCGTTGATAGATCATGAACTCCGGGTAAAAGCATTATGGGAGGAGGCAAGCGAGGAAAGTTGAGACTCTCGAAGCACGGAGTCCCGAAGTGGATATCGATCGTTAATTTTGAAGAGGACAAGGACCGTTGATCTAGTCTTGGATGAAAGTTCTGAAGCTCTAGACGAGCACTTTTTCAGCTAAACATAGGGTCATGGTCGTGGTCATATGAATATTGAGAGCTTAGGGAAGGAGGGCTAAGGGCCGAATTGGTTTTCTTCGAGACAAAAAAGTGCTAAGGAAGAATTTAGTCACAGTTTCTAGTCGTGGTCACCTGGGAAGGTGGTTTGAAGGAAGCGCCTGCACAGGATGAAATTTTGTGTCAGCCAAGGATAGTAGGACACTGTTATTTTCGAAGAATGGGGATATGATCTCCATGAACAAAAAATAAAAAGACCTGTAGAATGGTATGGAAATTTTGTTTATTGTATGCATAATTCTAACAAAATGGTCACTTGCACATTTTGTAGAATTAAGTGTTTTAAACACATCAATTCAGGTTGTGTATTGAGGAAATGGAAGAAGGTGAGGGAGCCTCCATTCATGATAAGGAAGCCAAAGGCCAGAATACCAGAGTTGGTAAAACAGAGATAGATTAGAATGGACGCAAGCGAAAAGGAGAGCAGGAAACGTTAATAGAAATGGTAAGAAGCCTGAATATGGAAGTGAAGAGCTACAAAGCAGACAACGAGAGATTGGTGAGAGAGAAAATTTAGATAAATGATCAAGTGTTGTAGATCTTAAATCAGTTGCAGAGACAAATGAATAAGGGATCAAACTCAAGACAAGAGGAGGAAGGCAGGTGCCGTGAAGGAAGGGATGATTGTGGAAGAGTTGGTTATTCTAGAAGTGCTAGCAGAGCTCATGGACACTACTCACCTCCTTACTTAGAAAAGATTTTTTATGTAGTGGATGATCCCGTAAGCAGTCCAGAGGTGTCTCATGTCAAACACCAAAGAAGGAAACAAGAGGTAGATAGTTTGCAAGGAGAGTTGAGGAAGCTCAAGCCACCTTCCTTTGGGGGTGAAAGGGAAAGGGAAGATATTGCCAAAGCATGGTTGCTTGGGCTCAGGAGATATTTTCAGTTGCATAACTATTCATCCAACCTGGAAGCCAGGATTTCCACCTACCATTTACACGAGAAATATGGAATGTGGTGGGACCAACTGAAGCAA
This sequence comes from Picea engelmannii, assembly GCA_009831015.1. Classification (NCBI taxonomy): domain Eukaryota; kingdom Viridiplantae; phylum Streptophyta; class Pinopsida; order Pinales; family Pinaceae; genus Picea; species Picea engelmannii. Next base: position 1,024,257 of record ML781016.1, on the reverse strand, counting down.
GTGGAACATGTTAATGAAAGTAGGATCACTTGGAAACAGTTCAAGAAGTAATTCCAGAAGGAGTACCTCTCAGAGAATTTCTATGACAAGAAAATGTAGGAGTTCTTTGAAATCAGGTTGGGAAGCATGACTATGGAAGAATACGAGAATAAGTTCTTAGGATTGTTAAAATATGTCAGGTTCATTGGTGATGAGAAAGTGAAAATACAAAGATTTCTAAGTGGACTGCCAACCTTTTATAAGGAAAAAATCAAGTATGATGAACCCAAGACCTTGACTAAGGCCATCAGTAAGGATAAATACATGTATGAGCAAGGCCAGGGAAGATAATCCCTGCAAAAATCTAATTGGAAGGACAAGAAAAATGCGAAGTCCGATCAGAGGAGGAAAGGATTCAAACCTCCCTTCAATAGGAATGAGCCTAATAGAAATCATCAAGATCAGTATGCTAAGGGAGATTCCAAGAAGGAAGATTCCTTGGGAAAAAGGGGAAGACCACCAATCCAATGTTGGGGATGCAAGGAAGATCACCTGTACAAGGATTTCCCACATAGAAAGGACATGGTGAAGACTGTGCACAACATCCAAGAAGCTACAACATTCGAAGATATGGGAAGAATATATGCATCTTTAAATGATCGACAAGGAGAGTACCAGTCCAATATGATTGAGGCGGAAGGTAAGATCATAAATCAACCTGTTGCTATTTTTATTGATTCAGGAGCAAGTCATTTCTACATTGATCCTAAGATAGTGGATATATTACATTTGGAGAAAAGTAAACTTGGAAAAGAAAGTTTGGTTCAGTTATCCACTGGAACCAAAATAAGAATCCATGACATGGTCATAATTTGTTCCATAAGTCTTAATGGCGTGAATACTAGTATGGATCTAAATATTCTGATTGGAATGGATCAGTTGGAAAAGCATCATGCTATCCTAGATTGTCATAACAAGACATTTACATGTATTGATGGAAATGGAAAACAGAGCACTGTGAGAGGAGTTCCAAGACCCATCTCTATAAGGGAGATTCCAACCTTACAACTAAAAATATGTTTTAGGAAAGGATGTCAATTGTATGCATCTCATGTGGAAGAGCCATATAATACAAAGGGGTCAAGCCTTGAAGATTTCTCGGTACTATAGGAATTTGAAGATGTATTCCAAGAAATACCCAAATTGCCACCAAGAAGGGAGATAGATTTCTCAATTGATTTAGTGCCAGGAGATGCCCCGGTGTCAAAAACACCTTATAGAATGATCACACTAGAGTTAAAAGAATTACAAATGCAGTTGGAAGAATTCTTGAAGAAAGGGTACATACATCCAAGTGTTTCACCTTGGGGAGTGTTGAAAAGTCAACAAGAAACATGTGTCTAATTTACTTTTCCCTTAAATAAATTGGATAATAAATATCAATCTATTATCTCATAATTAATTGAAATAATTAACTGAAATGGAAAATCAGTTAACTATGGGAAATTCGAGTTCAATGGTTCGTTGGTAAGACATGGAGGTGACTTGAAGTTGTAACAGAGTTATAAGTGTAGTTATGAGAGTTGTGAAGTAGTTTAACTCAGTTAAGTGAGTTAAGCCCAGTTGTACTAGTTGTAACTAAACTTACACTAGTGAGAGTTCAGTGAATTAATTATTAATTAATTCAAAATCAGTGAACTCACATGCAACTGAAGATTCACCATGGTTAACTACATGTATGCCAGATCCAATGGAGACCCAGTTGAGATAACAGGTGAAAGGGACAGTTTGGCTATCAGTGTGATTTGAGTGAAGTGCACTCATGCAATCACACATGCAGTGGATATGGTCATGAGCATGTGAAAACTAGGCAATTCAAATTCATTGTGAGAATTCTATTTGCGGAGATTGTGCAGAGGAGGCAAGTTGTCTGGACACAGAGAATTGACACATGTATTTGCTGAGTTTTTGTATGACAGTGTGAGGCAATTGTATTGTACTGAGAGATATTGGATTAGGGTTTTGTATGAGATTGTTTCATGATCCATGATATACATAATATATGATAGTGGGGTTTTTAGCTTTACGCTTTCCCGGAAAAACTTTTGTGTTATGTGTTCTTGATATTTCACTTTGTGATCGTGGTTTAAATTTCCGCAAGAATATTAGTAGAAGAGATTATGTATTTAACAATGACATATAATTGTTAGATCATGATAATCGCATGAAATACTTAATTTGTATTGAAAATTCTACATGGTATCAGAGCCACGGAGCCACGGAAGTGAGGTGCGAAAATAATAGTATTTTCGCAGGTCCCGTCTATGAAAGGGTGCGAACCTTAGTACTGAAAACTTTGCACAATTCTGAGAGAAGAAATTCTCGCACCCTCCTCAAAGGAGAGGTGCGAACTTCCTTAGGATTCTCGTAGGCTACTTAAAGGAGAGGTGCGAACCTCCCTCACCCCACAGTGCATTATAGTGTGAACTCTCTCTTAAGGTTCGTAGGCTATACACAAGTGAGGTGCGAACTTCCCTCTGGCTAGTAATTGGTCAGGTGAAAACCTCCCAGGGAAAGAAGGATTGTAGCAGTTGAGTTTGTGGTTGGATAACATTCGAATTTGCAGAAGGACTTTCTTGGTGCTACAATTGATTCAAGATCGAAATTTCTTTCAATGGTTTGAGGTTGGAGTAAGCACTTGAGGTCAGCTCGAACTACATTTCTTGGAAGGACAGGATCGAAGCAGTACTCGAAGACAATGGCTTGAAGGAATACATTGACAAAGATGTTCTTAAGCTGGATGCGACAGACACTGCAAATCTTGATGCATGGCAAAAGAAGGTGGCAAAGGCGAGGAGAATTCTGTTGGAGGGAGTATGAGACCACATTGTCTCAAGTCTCCATGGGAAATCCACACCACATGTAATGTGGAAGGTTTTGACAGATCTGTTCCAAAACAACAGTGACCATAGGAAATTGGCGCTCAAAGATAAACTCAGGAAGATCAAGATGGAGAAGGGTGAATCCATTCCAAAATATCTCACGAATTTTGTCCAATGTTGGGATGAGCTTGGAAGTGTGGGAATAACAGTCGCTGCTGATGATTTGGTGATCTTGGCTCTCCTAGGACTTCCTAAGAGTTGGCACAGTTATCAAGACTCTATCAATGGAAGGGAAAAAATGCCAGATTGGGAACGACTATGGTCAGATCTAGTGCAAGAGGAGTTCAAGTGGAATACCAGAGATGGATATTCATCAAAGCATGATGATTAAGAGGATTGTGCTTTGACTGCCAAGGCAAGGAAAGGGAAAGGGAAGAAATTCCATTCAAAATCTGAGTCTAAAGTCAAGAAGCTGGATTTGTCCAAAGTGAAGTGTTTTCACTGTCACGAACATGGGCATCTCGCTACTAACTGTCCACAGAAGAGGAATAACAAGACGATTGTTGGAGCTACAACTGGTGAGGCTCTTGTCTCACAATTTGAACTTGACTTCTCTTTGATCGCATGCATGGATTCAAGTGCATCGGGATCGGTGTGGTATTTGGATAGTGGCACTTCCTACCACATGACAGTAGATAAAGAGTATTTCAGTGACTTGGAGGAGAAAGATATCAGAATGCATATAGATATGGGTGATGATGGATGATACAGTGTGAATGATATTGGTACCATTACCTTTCAGAGGGAGTTAGGTAAACCATTTCAATTTAAAAATTTTATGCATGTTCTAGGTCTGAAGAAAAACCTGGTCTCAGTTGCAATGTTGGAGGACAAGGGCTATGACGTTGTTTTCAGTGATGGAAAAGATTTCCTGCAACATAAAGAAACGGGTCAAGTCAAGAAGATAGGGATTCGAGTTAAGAATCTCCACATGTTGTAGGTAGATGGCTACGGTGCCATGGTGGGCAAGGCAGAAAAAGTGGTGAGTCGAGATGAGGGCGAATTATGGCATAGGCGATTGGATCATCTTCATCATGGGGCCTTGAAGATCATGCAACAAATATCTATTGGACTTCCAATGGGAACACTTGCTCAGTTAGATCAGTGCAAGGGGTGCACCCTGGGGAAGTATGTAAAGTCCACCTTTCATGAAAAGGAGAACCGTGCTTCGATGATCTTGGAGATAATTCACACAGATGTGTGTGGACCATTATCGGTTGCTTCAACAACAAAACATATGTATTATGTTATTTTTGTTGATGAATTTTCTCGTAAATGTTGGATATTCTTCATGCAGAAGAAGGATCAAACATTCTCAAATTTCTGTGAGTTTAAAGCATTGGTGGAGAAAGAGTCGGGGAAGCAAGTGAAGGCTCTAAGGAGAAATAATGGTGGAGAATACATCTCTAACGAATTCAAAGAATTCTGCAGCAAAGAAGGAATTTGAAGAGTACTCATAGTGCCTCATAACCCACAACAAAATGAGGTCGCAGAGAGAAAGAACAGAACGATTGTGGGTGCAGCATGAGTGATGTTGCATGATCAGGGCCTACCAATGCATTTGTGGGAAGAAGCATGCAATACTGTGGTTTATGTGCAAAACTGTTGTCCTCATAGAATACTTGGCATGAGTACACTTGAAGAAGCTTTCACTGGTAATAAACCTAATGTTTCTCATTTTAAAATTTTTGGCTCATCTGTTTATGTGCATGTGACCAAGGATTCCAGGAAGAAGCTGGAACCGACTGTTGAAGTTGGGATATTTGTGGGGTACATAGAAACACCCCATAATTATTGTGTGTATTTTCATAACAATAAGATAATTTTTATGCGACGGGACATAAAATTCGATGAGGGGAAAGCCATGTGGTTGTCACTTGAGAGGGAGCTAGACTTGCATGCAGAAGAGGAACTGTTGGTTCCCAAAGATGAGTCTCAAGATGTGGATCAACCACATGAGGAGGTTCATGGAGTGGAGGAAACCACTCAAGCAGAGCCATCCATCAGAAATGGCAGAAAGCGCACCATGGAAGTTGACAGATTGAGACTAGATGTTGCACAGAATGTAGTAGCCCCTACTTCACAGTGTAGACAGAGACAGTCTCCTGATCGATTTACTGGATACATGGCTCTCATAAGTAAATGTATTATGATTGAACCATCTTTCTTTCAGGAAGCAGTGAAGGATCCCACTTGGGTTGATGCTATGGTGGAGGAGTATGACTCCATTGTCAAAAACAGTGCATGGGAAATTGTCCCAAGACCGGTCGACAAATCAGTGGTAGGTTCGAGATGGATCTACAAGGTAAAGCAAGCTACTGATGGGAGTGTGGAGAAATACAAGGCCAGGTTTGTGGCCCGAGGATTCTCATAGATCAATGGTATAGATTATGATGAGACCTTTGCACCTGTCGTAAGTTACTCTTCCATAAGATTCATCCTTGCACTCTCAACACAGATGGGATGGTGCATTCATCAGATGGATGTAAAAACTGCATTTCTCAATGGGATCATTGAGGAAGAAGTGTACATTGAACAACCATAAGGTTTTGAGACCTTTGACAAGGATTCGCATGTGTGCAAACTCAAGAGAGCACTGTATGGGCTGAAGCAAGCACCCCATGCTTGGTACACTCGGATAGACAGCTATTTCACTGGACTGGGCTTCACCAAAAGTGAAGCGGGTGCAAACCTATACCAAATTTTGGTGGAGGGTAAGCTCTTAATCATTGTGATTTATGTTGATGATTTAATACTAACTGGTGATGAGCAGCTGATACACTCATGCAAGGATGACCTTGCAAAGGAGTTTGAGATGAAGGATTTGGGCCTTCTTCATTATTTCCTTGGATTGGAAATATGGCAGCGAGATGGTGAACTTTTTGTGTCTCAAGGAAAATATGCAAGGGAGATACTGGGTAAGTTTCACATGGAGGGCTGCAAACCCATGGATAATCCTCTTCCAGGAAAATGGAGGAAAGAGGATGCTACTTCTGGAGAAGTAGTGGATGCTACTATCTATCAACAGTTAGTGGGTTCACTAATGTACTTAGTGAACACAAGACCGAACATTTGTTATGCGTTTAACCAACTAAGTCAAGCGATGGTTAAGCCTACCAAACTCTTTTGGAAGGCAGGTAAGCATGTCCTGAGATATCTGAAGGGCACATCTAAGTATGGATTATGGTACAGATAGACAAATGAGGTGAAGTTGCATGGCTTCACGGATGTAGATTGGGCAGGCATCCCAACAGACAGAAAGAGCACATTAGGGGGGATCTTTAGTATCGGATCTACATCTATTTCTTGGTACAGCAGGAAACAAAGATCTGTGGCACTTAGTTCAGTGGAAGCGGAATACATGGCAGCAAGTAAAGCTTCATGTGAGGCTATCTAGATAAGAAAGATCTTGGTTGGTTTGTTTGGTTCTCATTTAGATCCGACAATGATTCATTGTGATAATCAGAGTTGCATTAAACTCTCGATTAATCTTGTGTTTCATGATAGATCTAAGCATATAGATATCTGGTATCATCATCTCAGAGATTGTGTGCAATGGAATATCATGTTTCTTCCAATACATTCCTATGGAAGATCAGGATGCAGACATTCTGACGAAGGCACTCACTAGGAGCAAATTAGAATATCATAGAGACAGGTTTGGGGTGAAGGATAATCCCTTTCTTGTTGAGAGGGAGTGTTGAAAAGTCAACAAGAAACATGTGTCTAATTTACTTTTCCCTTAAATAAATTGGACAATAAATATCAATCTATTATCTCATAATTACTTGAAATAATTAACTGAAATGGAAAATCAGTTAACTATGGGAAATTCGAGTTCAATGGTTGGCTGGTAAGACATGGAGGTGACTTGAAGTTGTAACGAAGTTATAAGTGTAGTTATGAGAGTTGTGAAGTAGTTTAACTTAGTTAAGTGAGTTAAGCCAAGTTGTACTAGTTTTAACTAAACTTACACTAGTGAGAGTTCAGTGAATTAATTATTAATTAATTCAAAATCAGTGAACTCACATGCAACTGAAGATTCACAACGGTTAACTACATGCATTTCAGATCCAATGGAGACCCAATTGAGATAACAGGTGAAAGGGACAGTTTGTATATCAGTGTGATTTGAGTGAAGTGCACTCATGCAATCACACATGCAGTGGATATGCTCATAAGCATGTGCAAACTAGGCAATTCGAATTCATTGTGAGAATTCTATTTGCAAAAATTGTGCAGAGGAGGCAGGCTGTCTAGACACAGAGAATTGGCACATGTATTTGTCGAGTTTTTGTATGATAGTGTGAGAGGATTGTATTGTACTGAGAGCTCTTGGATTAGATTTTTGTATGATATTGTTTCATGATACATGATATACATAATATATGATAGTGGGGTTTTTAGCTTTACGCTTTCCCGGAAAAACTTCTGTGTTATGTGTTCTTAATATTTCACTTTGTGATCGTGGTTTAAATTTCCACAAGAATATTAGTAGAAGAAATTATGTATTTAACAATGGCATATAATTGTTAGATCAATATAATCGCAGGAAATACTTAATTTGTATTGAAAATTCTACAGGGAGCACCAGTACTTTTTGTTAAAAAGAAGGATGGAACCTTGAGGCTGTGTATTGAATTCCGACAACTGAACAAGTACACTATAAAGAACAAATATCCTCTACCCAGAATTGATGACCTCTTTGATTAATTAAGAGGAGTAAAGATATTCTCAAATATTGACCTGAGGGCAGGATACCATCAGGTAAGAATCAAGGAAGAAGACATTCATAAGACAACCTTTAGGACTAGGCATGGGCATTATGAATTTGTAGTAGTGCCATTTGGACTGACCAATGCACCATTTGTCTTCATGTTCTTAATGAATGGCATATTTAGAAATTATTTGGATAAGTTCGACATAGTATTTTTGGATGACATACTTATCTATTCTAAGTCTAAAGAGGAGCATGAACATCACTTAAGACTGGTATTGCAAGTACTGAGAGAACATCAATTGTATGCCAAGTTGAGTAAGTGTTCTTTTTATCAAAATCAGATCCATTACTTGGGACACATTATTTAAGAGCAGGTCATAGCAGTAGATCCAAAGAAGATCGAAGCCATTAGAGGATGGCCAACACCCAGAAATGTGTCAGACGTCAGATCTTTTATGGGATTATTTGGCTACTACAGAAGGTTCATAGTAGGGTTATGTTGGCATGTTTACAGGAAGAGTGTGCTTGTCATTGATGGCAAGAACAACAACGATGATGGAAGGTTTAAAAACAGAGTTTACATGGCAATAACAATAGCCAGCAACGAAGACACAGGAGAACAAGCAGCGAAGACACAAAAGAACAAGGTCGAGAAGCTGAGAAGGAATAACACAGGGTTGCACTCAAAGCACAAGTAGGCGCTAGGGTCGAGGTGAATTCCATTACCAAAGCTCAGGAGAGATAGCATTCCCAGAAACGAAGACAAGGTCCAAGTCATGAAGGCTCACAGAAGGATCAAAGGTCATGGCCTTTGACACTTAGATATTTGAGAAAGCCAAAGCTCAAGAGGAGGAGCGACAGTGGCTGGTGGATCACCGATTCAAAATACCCAATGTTCGTTATATCAGAGTCTATACAGGAGAGGAGATTATACCTCAGCTGTCAGATCGGAGTGCAAAGGACCAGAAATAGTTAGATCCAGTGGAGCTGTAAGGAGGATAAGACCAGGGGTCAGTCAACACTCCAAAGCTGCGAAGGAATCCTGGCCGTTGGAGCAAGAGGACACATGGTGATCGATTGGAATTTCGTTGACTCGTGAACTGAAAGAGTCAAAGGTGAGAGTTGGAAGAACTCGCAAAATGTGAATTCGTGAAATGATTTGGGTCGTTGGATCCAAAGGACACGTGGCGAGAGATCAACATTTCGCTGACTCGCGAGCTGGAGAAGCCAAAGGTGAGAGTTGTAGGAACTCGAGAAATGTGAAGTCGTGAAATGATATGGGTCATCTGATCACCAAGGATCTGGACCATTGATATGATATGAAGTTAGAGTCCACAATATTGATTGCAATCGTTGATTAGAGAGAGAGACCTCGACTGTTGATCTGATATGAAGTCATTTCAGAGTTTCACATATTGGGAGTTTGGAGGCAAATCATAGAAGGAGGTCACAATATGTGAAATCGTGAAGCACCCTCATGCTTGGACCCTGATGACAACTAGTGGTCACATCAGCGGGAGAGAAGGGAAGGAGATAGCAGTGCTAGGCTCCATTTCGGAGCTTCACGAGTTGGGAAAACCAAGGTGACTCACAGCTGATCACCCGAAATGAGAAATCGTGAAATGACTATTGGTTAGGAATATGGTCACCGCCGATGGTCATGTGAAAGGAAGGGGATTAGCCAGAAAAGATAAACGCCCACCGTGAAGTTTTTTTCAGGAAAGGAAAAAGTGCCAAAGAGATGAGTGCACGGAGGTTCTCTTAGTAACTGCTAGAGACAAACTTATTGTAACTACAGAAATCCACTAATGGTTTCAGCCAGAGAATTCGAAGAGGCTACAAGGTGATTATCAGAGAAGTTGAAGAGTCTCGAGGTATCTGACAGTGGTATGAAGACTCATCATAGAGATGATTGACAGATGGAAAAGGGTTGAAGATGGTAGCTGCCAGAGAAGCCAAAGAATCTCAGCATAACAACCATGGATGAAGAACAGACTCAGTGTAATCACCAGAGGGGACAAAGAGTTAGGTGTATGATCTGGCAGAGGACTGGACATGATAAATATACGTAGAAAAAAGAAGAGGAGGTTGCTGCTGGAGATATATGTATTCATGCGGGTAAAAGAAGGTTGTGTACAACTGTTGAATCCTACAGAAGAAGCGTAGCGCATAGAACAGAAATGCATATCTGAGAGAGGAAGAAAAATTCGAGGTGTGCATGCAGAGACAGAGCAGAAGAACAAAAATATTATGAAGATGCGAGGGGGAGGACACTGAAGCAGCCAGAGCAGAGAAATGTATCAAAATAGTGATGAGACTGGTAATCCATTCATGAATATTATATCACTGTAGTAGATTCAAGCAAGCAAAGATTTGTATTTCATGGTGGTTGGGAGGTGCTAGGGAGGACTATTGTCTTGATAGTTTCAAGTGGGTGCTTGAACATAGGGAGTTGTAGCTTCCATCTGGTTGCAGCCAAAAAAACCAGGGTGGCAGGGTGGTGCAAGGGAGAACTATTGTTCCCTGTTATACAAGTTGGTTCCTGTATGACTGGAAATTGGTGCTTCCATCCAGTGGGTGCTGGAACACTTAGGGAGTTGGTGCTTCCTTCTAGTGAGTGCTAGAGAAACCAGGGAGTTGGTGCTTCCTTCTAGTAGGTGCTAGAGAAAACAGAGAGTTGGTGCTCTCAACAAGTTGCATCTTGAAAAACAGAGGTTGTAGCCTCAAGAGGAGTTGGAGCTCACAAGTATGATAATGTAAATAAAATAAAGATTACTTATCATATCAAGAAGAAGAGGTTTTTCCCTTTATGGGTTTCCTCAAAAAATATTTGTCTCTGTATATCTCATGTGTGTCATTGATGTTTAATATTCTATTTCTTACTTCTCTGCATCATTGTGATTATCATTGAGTGTTCTATGAAGAGATTAAAATGGGCATAATAGTTTAAGCACACTAACAAC
>ML781016.1:961162-1013591 GCA_009831015.1 Picea engelmannii | reverse complement strand
GCAAAAGAGGAGAACTAAATTTGAATGGACACTCAAGTGTGAAAATACTTTTAATATGTTGAAGGAATTACTTAATATTTCACCTATGTTAAATATTGCTAACCCAAATGAAAGTTTTGTGGTATGTACAAACACATGTAAGGAAGGACTTGGGGGAGTCCTCATGCAAAATGGACATGTCATTGGATATGAGTCCAGAAAGCTTAAGGAACATGAGAGGAACTATGCCATGCATGACTTGGAACTTGTTGCCATTGTTCACACCTTGAGGATGTGGAGGCATTATCTCATGGGGAATAAATTTGAATTGAGGACAGACCACATTGGCCTAAAGTATATTTTTGAACAACCGACCTTGAATGCCAGGCAAACAAGATGGTTGGAATTTTTAAGTGAATATGACTTCGATATAAAGCATATCAAAGGAAAGGAGAATAAAGTTGTCGATGCACTTAGTAGAAGAGTTCATCTCATGCATGCTACTGCTGTCAGTATGCATCAGTCAAACTTGAAGAGTAGAATTTTAGATGGTCTTATTGTAGACCAACATTACCTATAGGTAAAGGAAAACTTACAACAAGGAAATGTCCAACAGAAAATAAAGGAGTATGAGATAAATGAATACAGATTAATCATGCATAAAAATAGAATCTATGTTCCTAGTTCCGTAGAACTGAGGAATTTGGTACTGAAGGAAATGCATGATGTTCCTTATGCTGGACATCTTGGTTACCAAAAAAAAATTACAACAGTAAGAATCCAGTTCTTTTGGCCGGGAATGAAGAAGGATGTTGTTGATTACATCGCTCGATGTATGGAATGTCAGAAGGTGAAGGCTGAGCATAGGCACCCAACGGGTTTGCTGCAGCCATTGCCAATCCCAGAGAAGAAATGGGAAGTGATCACCATGGATTTCATCACAGGATTACCCAGAACGAATAAAAAACATGATTCAATCATGGTGGTGGTTGAAAAATTAAAAAAGGCTACTCGTTTTGTGCCTATGAATACAATGCATATAGCGGCTAATATTGCATAAATTTTCAGGAAGGAAATTGCTAGGTTTCATGGGATACCTAGGAAAATCATCTCAGACAGAGATACGAATTTAAACTCCAATTTATGGAGGGGATTGTTTAAAGGATTTGGCACAAATATAAACTTTAGCACATCATATCATCCCCAGACAGATGGGAAAATAGAGAGAGTCAATCGAATAATTGAAGATATGTTGTGAATGTATGTGATGGATAATCCATACAAGTGGGAAGATTACTTACACTTGGTTGAGTTTACATATAATAATGGGTATCAAGCTTCATTAAGAATGAGCCCATTTGAAGCCTTGTATCGTAGGAAATGTGATACTCCAGTAAGCTAGGACAACCCAACATATAAAGTGGTACTTGGGCCGGAGTTGCTCAAAGACATGGAAGACCAGGTGGTTAATATCAAGTAGAATTTAAAGGCAGCTCAGGATAGATATAAATTTTATGCCGACAAGAACATGACAGCTAGAGAATTTAAAGTAGGGGAGCATGTACTTTTGAAAGTGAAGCCCAAGAAAATCTCTTTGAAATTGGGTAGTTGTACAAAGATGGCAACCAGATTCTGTGGTCCATTTGAAATATTGGAAAGAATAGGGACAGTTGCATACATGCTTGCATTTTCTTCTTCCATGAATGTGCATAATGTATTTCATGTATATTTACTAAAGAAATATGTACATGATCCTAACCATGTTATTTATTGACTTTTGATTCAGGTAGAGACAGAGGGATATTTTCAAGTTCAACCAGTGTGGGTACTAGACATAAAAGTCAAAATGCTCCGGAATTGAGTTATAGAGCTGGTAAAATTTTAGTGGACCTGCTATGGTCCTGAAGATGCTACCTGGGAGCATGAAGATGCCATGCAGGCAGAGTACCTGCAACTTTTTGAATAAATTTGATATTTTGATCTCTATTTTGTATATGAACTAAGGACAGTGCCAAGATAAGAGGGAGGGGATGTAACACCCCGGGTTTCGAACCCCCATTTTAAATAATGTATTAGTACAATGCTGAGAGGCCAGGGTGCCCAAACAATTATTAAAAGGCCAATGTGCCCAAGAAATGTAATGTTTTTATCATTATTAATAATAAACACATGGTTGGCTGCTAGACGGACAAGGACTAGAGTTATAGGGGGCTATGATTCCACAAGAGAGGGGTCTTGAGGGGATAAGTGTTAATTCCTATGTTAATTACCCTTTTTGCCTAAGGGAGGGGATAAATTACGTGAACTTATTGGGGAAGGCCAGGAGGTTCTTGATTCCCCACAAAGTTACTTAAACCCGCCTCTGGTCTGATGGGGGGGGGGGTTGACTGATGGATTTTTCACTGATTTTCTTGTACGTTCATTCATTTTTCCCTCACACACTTTCATGCACTCACTCAACCATGCATTGATTCATCCTCATTTGTGTCTTGTATTGGGAAAAGGGAACCAAATTGCTGAGGAATTAGCCACATGATAGTTGGTTGTAATGGTCATTGGTGCAATCCAGCCATGACCTGGGGCCTGCATGTCTCAAATGCATTGGCTTGTGCCCTGTTTTTCTCACAACTACGAGTCCTAAGAGTTCCAGCTTTGAGATTCTGGACCAGTTGTGCTGGAGGCCCCAAAATAAAGGAGAGGGATTGCATGGAAGAGAAGGGTGGAGGTCCATTCTCTTGGGGCAGTATAGGCTAGGTACAAGAGAGTTGGGTACTTGGATTGTTGTGGGTGTTGGGAAACCTGTGAGAGCTTGAGAGATAACTGGTTTGGGAACCCAAGTACACTCTGGAACCATCCTTGTGGATTCATATCCCTGGCTTGGGGGTGACACTGTTGTTGAGATTTAGAGCAGTGGTGTCTATGGTTGGGTGGAACGTCCTTGGTATGCAACTAGTTGGTGTCGCCTTCTTATAAAGATAAGTGCTCTATGTTGTGATATTATTATCTGTGTATGAATGTATTTCCGTTGTGTATTTTAATTATCGTTTAACTAAATCTCTTTTTATGCATGCTTGCTAGATATTGTTGTGCATGTCGTTAAATATTGTATCTTATGCATTCTTATTAATTAAAGAAGGTATCAGTAAGAATACAAATTCCAACGGTGGGCTTGAAGGTAGCATGTCCCAGCCTGTGGGTGGCTGGGGATGTTACACTTTGTGACCATAATTATTTCATTTGTGGCATTCAACATTATAATTTTGTAGTGGAGAGAATGAATTATAGTTTATGTTCTCTTGACTATTATTATTCTTGATGTTCTTATAACCATATCTTTGAACATTTTTATGTTTGTTCTTTACATAAGCTCTACAATCTACTGCTTTATGCCCAAAATTATCGCAAGAGAAGCGATATCCAAGAAAGAGATGTTGATAACTTTTGGGGCAAGTTCTTCTTGTAATTATATTCCATCTGAATTTATTTTCTTCGGCAAATTTCCGTGATTAGAATCATTCTTTATCTTGTTTTATTTCTGATTGAAGGAGCTTTGAAGAGAAGTTGCATGACTTTTTGGATTTTTTTTTCATATTCTTGAGATGTAGAGTTATATCCTTTGTTAGACTTATTTTGATCATATCCCGGTCATGTCTTATTGTTTGATGCTATTTGACTATTAAGAATATCATCCAATATTTTTGAACTTTTTTCAAATTTTGAATGCTTATTTTCTTTCTCAAGTTCCCCTTTTAGAAGGATAATTTCAGCCTCTAGCTTTTCACAGTCTTGTTTCTTTTCATTGAGTTTATTTAAAATGACATCTTCTATTCTTTTATCTTCTTGGAGTTGAGTCTTTAAACCAATAATGATTTTTTCTATTTTCTTGAGAGTTTTTGAAACTTCCTTTTCTCTTCATTTTTGTACTTCTTCATATTCTAGTAGTTGTTCTCTTAATGATTTGTTCTTTTATATATATATATATATATATATTTTCTTAGTTCTTCAAGATAAATAATAATTTCTTCTTCAAGGTATATTTCTCCTTCAACTTCATAGTTTCCTTCATCTTCATTCGGCATTTCTATGCCCATAAATAGAATCTTTGTCTCATCTTCACTCATGTCAGATGAAATATTGTCTTCTTTGGAGTAGAAGTTTTTCTTTTTCTTGTAGAATTTCTTTTTGTATTGGGATTTATCCTTTTTATGGTTTTTATGGTTGTAAGATTCTTCATCATCATTAGCCTCTTGTTTTCGATAGGGACATTTGTTAGCAAAGTGTCCAATTTTTTCATAGTTGAAGCATTTGAAAGATAACTTCCCTTTGTATTTTCCAAACCCTTTCTTGAGTTTCCTTATAAAGTTGGCCTCTTCTTAATTTGATATGTTTGATTGATTTTAATTTGGCACATGCTCATGGTTCTTTGTTGCTTTTGATTCTTTGAAGGATGTTTCCCTTTTTGATGACTTTTCTTGCCCGATTCCCATTTCCTGGCTATAAGAATCCCATGAAGTTCATCCATTGTAAGGTTTTTAAGGTATTCTCGATCTTCCAAGGTAGATACCTTGGAATCATATATCATTGGTAGTGATCTCAACACCTTTTGGACAATAATATTGTATTTTATGTCTTCTCCCAATGCTATGATTGAATTGACTATTTCATCCACTCTTTGAAAATATTCTGCAATGTTTTCTTCCTCTATCATCTTCAGAATATCAAACTACCCTCTATATGTTTGAAGTTTTTCTTTCTTAGATTTTCCATCTCCTTCATACATGACTTTAAGTTTGTCCCAAATTTATTTTTCTGATTTACAATGCATCACTTTTACAAATATGGGGTTTGCAAATCCACCCAAGATTGCATTAACAACCCTTGAATTATCATTGCATAGTTTCTTTGCAGCAACATATGAAGGTGCAAATAGTTGGTGCAGTGTAACCATTTACCACATATATCCAAACATCACATCCAAGAGCCATCATATAACTTTTCATCCTTATACTCCAAAATGCATAATCATTTCCTTTGAACAATGGAGCTCTATTGGAAGACAATCCTTCTTGTTGATCCATTGGATTTCTCAAAATCTACCTTCAAGTGGTTAGAATGTGGTGAAGGAACCTGCTCTGATACCAATTTTTGAAATAGTGGCCAATACTGAGAGAGGGGGTGAATCAATATTGCTTATTTTTCAATATTTTTAATAATAATTAATTATTAAACATATTAATCACAACAATTGATCAACAAGAATGTACTGAAAACAAAAATTAAATATATCAATCACAAAAAGTACAAGTTACAATGTGTAGGAGACACCGGTCTCTCTTCTTTTGATCACCAACTCAATGAGACACCAATCCTATGTTTACAGCACCAACTCTAGGAAGCACCAACTCCATGTTTTCAAGCACCAACTTGAGGAAGCACCAAATCCCTGTTTTCAAGAACCAACTTGAGGAAGCGCTAACTCCCTGTTTTAAGCATCAACCTGTAGAGGACTCCAATCCTCCCTTGCTCCTCCCTTCCACCCTCACTTCATGTGAATGTTTTGTGTTCTTCCTTGGACTTTATCTTTGTTTGATCTTCTAAATTAGACCAAAATACATCTTCCTTTCATCATATCTTTCTGTTTAAATAATCTTCCAATAGGAGTATGATATTTGTTGGCACGGGGGTAGACCCAGGGTTCACGCTCAGGAGCGCACCAACAAACCCTAACTACTGGCCCTTTTGGCAACACCTGCAAAGCAGATGAAGTCTCACCCGAGGTAGAGGCAAGGGTGGTTGCAGGACTTAGGTGTCTGCAACCTTAGCTGGGACACAAATATGTGATTACAACACTTAGCAATTATCTAGCAAGGTTTTTCTATCAATATTCAACCCTTACAACACTTCGAAGATAGCACAAAGCATCGCAGTATATACTTAGATTCAATAATAGTTAGCACTTAGATACAAAAAGATAGATTGGATTCACCAGATCAGACACTAAGCATCTTATATATCAGATCTAACATTCATTCCTTTCTCAGAAGCACAAAGCATAACTAAATCTATTTAATCACATCAAGCACTTAGCCAAGAAGGAGATAAACACATTAGGTCAAAGCATAGAGCACAATACACACAGTTACCGTGGTTCACCCCCACCCTGGGGTTACATCCATAATATCTTCTTCTTTATATTATCTCGGTCAAGCGGTTATAACACAGAGCTTCAATGACCCTTACTTCGCACAAGACAAAAGATCTGCGTAGCTCACTAGATCCTTCTTCCTTGCACTTCAGCACAAAACTACAACAACTTGCACTGAGTTTTTCAATCTCATTACAATCATGCACAGAGCACTTGCAATATACATCCAATCACACAGATCCAGTGACTAGCACTAAGCCTTTAGCTATACATCACATAGATGTACTACCATTTGCTACTTACATTGCCTAAGTATCTATTTATAGATTACAAAATGGGCCTAAACATGGGTGAACCCACAGGCTGACATCCATTTCCTATTACATTAACCCAAAACCCTAAAGGGTCCCGCTTATCAAGGCTACTGTAGAAACTTCTCGGCTGGACTAGAGTGCCTGTTGCACTTCTTGGAGTTCTCCCTTGATTCAGTTGTATATCTCCTCCTGCTTTGCTCTTGATTTTCTGCGAGCTCTAGTGAAACATCATTCAGCGTAGCAACTAAGAAGTCGAAGTCATCCGAGGTAAGGGTAGTTTTAAGCGTGGTCCGGGTGGCCTTAGATTTCTTTCAGGAGGAAGGTTTTGGTGGTGTAATCTTTATTTTCATAGAGGGATCCTCCTCCTCTCTAGGTGGAGTAACCTCGCCTCTGTTTTTCTCAACTTCTGTGCCGCCTAGCTCGTCACCATCACCTCCCTGCGCAGGTGAGATTAGAGTAGTCTTCATGGACATGCTAGGGATATCTTCAACTTCGTCATCCTTCTTAGTCTTTCTTGGCCCAGGTGTATCCTGCATAGCTTCAGGGCTTTCCTCATCGGACATGTCTGCGGGGTCCGCTGCAACAAGGAGGTCTGCCAACCATTCCTTGGTAATCTCCTCCAAGCCATCTTCTGTCATCTTGTAGTAGGATTGGAGCTATTGTTTATGCTCATCACCACGCATTGTAATATAGGTGAAGTGGAGGTCCACACTGAATTTCATCAACGGTCTAAACCTATGAAGTATGTTTGGGGTGATTCACAGTGTAGACTGAATTGCATTCTTCAATTGGTTGAAATAGGTGTGGAAGATAGCATTGGACTGCCACTGCTTGTTAATGTCGTTGGAGTACCACAACATACAAAACTTCATAGCTAGTAGTTCAAAAGGTTTGATCTCCAGAAAAGTGTCTCCCTCTGGCAGTTCCCAAGCGAAGAAAGTGATGAGTATGAGCAACCAACTAAAGTGGAACTCATAGCCTTGGTCTTGCGCTCCTCTGTAATCCAGCTCTAACTGGTTTACAAGATATTGTGCCCAATTCATCTGTAGTACCTCGACGCACTTCCCTGCGAGGTCAACTATGAAGCCAATCACCTGTGTTGGTCCGTTCTTACAAACTAACTTGCCCACGATCAACTAGCATGCAAGGCACACTGCGCCACTCTGGATAGAAGCTACCTTGTAGCCTCGCGTACCCTTCTCTACATCACCATAAGTTTCTTTTATCCATTGTGCTAGTGCTCGGTCTGAGGTATTTCCTAGATAAAAGTCTTGTGGGTCAAGGCCTTGCATGCTAAGCCCTGTGATATGATTGATCAGAATCGGATCCATAGTGATGCGGTGGTCCAACCATAAGTATCTGTCGTGGTAGCAAGGCAACAACAACTTGACACATGCGTTGACTTCCTAGTGTCTGCCGAAGTGAGGGATCTTCATTACGTTGATCAGTGTGGACTGTGTGAGGTTCTGGGTCTAGGAATGCGGGACAATATTAGGATTTCTACCTTTGGTCTTGGTTAAGTACTTGTGCGGAACTAACATGCTATAGTTAAGTACTTGTGCTGGTCAGCAAATACTGCGCAAAACCCTTTCGGAAGATACACGGTGATCAAGGTGTACTCAAAGTCTCTGGGTACACTGTCATGGTTAATATTGCAGCTCAAAGGTGGTATGTAAACCGACAAAATGCATGGGATCAGCTTAGCATTTGCAATATCGTCTCTGTGCTTTGTTCTTGTCTCGTTCGTGGTTCTGGAAGGTCCTGCTTCATGAGAAGTGGAGGGAGAAGCTTGGAATCCTCCTGTTGATGATGCTTGCACACCTGTAGACATCCTTCTTTCTGAAATGAATCTCTCAGCCATTAAGTCAATTAAAACTTCTTCAACTACTTTCTCAATAGCGCTGAGCTCATCCGACATACAAGCTTGGGTCCACTAGCTTAGGTGTGAAAATGAATTCAGAGACTATGATGGATAGTATGGGAACAATGAAATGATCGCAGGGTGAAGTAATCTCAAGTTTCAGGCTCAAATTCTCATTTAGCAAAAGTATTTTCGATGCGTGGTGCGACGAACTAAGTAGGGAAACTTAGCAACGGTTGGATTGCAATGAATAAGAGGCTACATTAACTGATGTTCTGTCCATATGGCGCGGTCTAACAGTATATTGGTGGGCCATAAAGGTGTTTCGACCCATTTAGAGTGGAAGTCGAACGGTTATATTGGCTTCCAACGACTATATTTCTGTGCCATGGCGAAGTGACATAGGTCGTTGTTCTGATATCCTTGCGAAGCTCGATTCCTGTGATTTTTCCTTCTGCGAAGTTTCCTCTGGAGTCTTCTGTAACTTTCCAATTTTGGCCCTCTTCTTACTTAAATTCCTAGCCTTTTTCCTAGTAAGCTTCGTCTCAGTCATCCTTTTTCCCTTCTGATTCTTATCTTCTATTAACATAGTCACTTTGCACTGCTTAGGTTCTTTCTTAAGATCCAAAGGTAATACTCCTTCATCATATGGATTAGGTATTTCGGTCTTCTGTGGTTCCTCTAATGCTCTTATAACTTAGATACCCAAGTCCCTGGTGTTCAATGGCTTAGGTCTGTCCTATTGTTCTTTCATCAAGTAGGAGATCCTTCTAGACATAAATTCCATGAGTTCTTGCTTCTTCTGTTCTAGAGCGTCATTTTCTTCTGTTCTCCGGATCTAGTATTTTTCAATCCAAGTCTTGCCTAACAAAGTTGGAAATGGGGCATGGTCCTCAATAAATTTAATAACTTTGAATTCTTCCTTTGTCGAAGTTCCATGGGTACTCATAGCTATCTGGGTAATTCTTCCACATAGGGTTACCATTTTTCCTTTAAACAATCTGATGGTTCCTAGTGAAGGGACCAGAACAGGCCTTCCTAGGGTTTCCCAAGTGATTTTTGTCATAATGTTCATTGGTGTTCCCTCATCCAGAGCATAGTCAATGTCAAAGTCTCCTATTCTTACTTCGATTTTCTCCTTTTCTTTGAAGATCTCTGACAAACTAACATCCTTATGGTCATCTAGGGTTTATTTCATTTTCAGTAACATGATCTCTGATTCTTTCTGGGGTTCTTCTATAATTTTAGTCTTTTGATCTCCTTCAGAATTTGCTTGTTCCATTTTCATATTTTCAAGTCTAGCAATCATTCTAGGGCAATCCAATACTTCATGGTCCATAGCTCTACAACAGAGGCATATAGGGTTTCTCCCAGGGCATTCCTTAGCAATATGTCCTAGTCTTCTGCAATTGTAGCAAAGAGTTAATCCTCTCTTTCTCTTCAATGATCCCCAACTCTTTTTGTATTGCGTGCTAGGATCATAAGGGCTAGCCTGCAAAATTTTCTTTCTAGGTTCCTTCATCCATTGGTTAGTCCAAAAACTCTTTCTATGCATAGGTATAACATATCTTTCACTATTTATATTCATATCAAACTTTCTTTTATCTAACAATGCTCTAGTTTTTAAGCTGAGACAATCAAGCATACCTAAATCCATACGTTAGAAGTAAAAATTTTCACTTATTTGCTTCCATGGGGCACAAAGCTTTTAGATCTAAAACTTGAACTATTCTTACCTTTACTAGAGGCTAGAGCTTACAGATCTTACCTCTTTTTTGTAGAAATTTCTTTCTTAGGGCACAAAGTGTTTAGATCTCACTTCTTTTCTTCAGTATCAACCTCTTTTCTTGCAGATTTGACCTCTTTCCTTCAGAGCTGACCTTTCTTTCTCGGAACAAATCTTCGCAAGTCAAGTAGAATACTGTGCACTAGGGCAACAGATCTACGCACATAGCTTATTTCGCAAAAATCTTTTTCTTCTTTAGTTCCCAGCAATCACAGTTTCAGTTCTCGACAACGGAACCATTTGTTGGCACAGGGGAAGACCCAGGGTTCACGCTCAAGAGCGCACCGACAAAACCTAACTACCGGCCCTTTCAACAACACCTGTGAAGCAGATGAAGTCTCACCCGAGGTAGAGGCAGGGGTGGTTGCGGGACTTAGGTGTTTGCAACCTTAGCTGGGACATAGATCTATGATTATAACACTTAGCAATTGTCCAGCAAGGTTTTTCTATCAATATTCAACTCTTACAACACTTCCCAGATAGCACAGATCATCATAGTATATACTTAGATTCAAGAAGACTTAGCACTTATATACAACAAGATAGATTGGATTCACCAGATCATACACTAAGCATCTTATATATCAGATCTAACATTCATTCCTTTCTCAAAAGCACAAAACATAACTAAATCTATTTAATCACATCAAGCACTTAGCCAAGAAGGAGATAAACACATTAGGTCAAAGCATAGAGCACAATACACACAGTTACCATGGTTCACCCCCACCCTGGGGATACATCCACAAGATCTTCTTCTTTATATTATCTCGGTCAAGCGGTTACAACACAGAGCTTCAATGACCCTTACTTCGCACAAGACAGAAGATCTGCACAACTCGCTAGATCCTTCTTCCTTGCACTTCAGCACAAAACTACAACAACTTGAGCTTTTCAATCTCCTTACAATCATGCACAGAGCACTCACAATATACATCTGATCACATAGATCCAGTGACTAGCACTAAGCCTTTAGCTATACATCACATAAATGTACTACCATCTGCTACTTACATTGCCTAAGTATCTATTTATAGATTACAAAATGGGCCTAAACATGGGTGAACCCACGGGCTGACATCCCTTTCCCGTTACATTAACCCAAAACCCTAAAGGGTCCCAAAAATAGGTTTTGCCTCCCTAATTTCCGCTTCGCGTTGCACTCCATCTTTGACTAGCTGTCGCAGTCCCAAAAACTATCAACTATGACCAAGTATTCTTCAAAACTTGGTCAAGGGCCAACAATATTTGAATCATTGTGTCTCTTTGAAAAAGAGCATTGATTCAATGTGCCTCTTCATACACTTAATATTATTATTTAGGGACAAATTACTTTTATTATTTTACAAAAACCTATTCAATTACATTTTAGAACCCTTTTTTTCCTTTTCTGATTAAGTCTCTTATTATTTAATGAATCGACCCCTTTTTATTTCAATCTCACACTTCTTCACTGCATTTTCAATTCTTTAATAGACATATTTCGAACCCTTTAACACTCTCTAGTACATTTCATGTGTTGTTTATGTTTTATCCTGTAGCCACTTTTTCTATTTACTAGGTGACCTTACCCTATAACCAGGTGTTATCCATCATTTTAACCCTTCTCTGCCTCATGTTTTCCATATAACCCTAGTCTGTGACCGAGAGAAACCAACACATGGATTATCTTGGCGTTAATTAGATCGATGGTTCCTATATGATGAAGTGTTGAGTGGACAACCCTGACTTATCTAGGCTCTTTAGACAGATCCATGGTTTTGATTTGATCAAACGTCGAGTGGACGATTTGTGGACTCGTGGACTCAAGCTTATCTTGGCTTTAATTAGATTGATAGTTCGGATATGATCAAGTGTTGGGTTGACGATCCTGGCTTTCCTAGGCATTTTTATATAGGTCCACATCTTGGATTTAATCAACCATTAAGTGGATGGTCCTCAATCATTTCAAACATGAATTTTACTTAGAATTATTTTATGTGGTGGGTTTACAGACTTTTAGACTCATAGACTCACATGTCTTCTTGGGTGTCATAAAAATGCATGCCCAACTTCCGCTACCTCCATAGTGAACCTATACTTAGAAATTTTTAAGTGATTCTCCTTGGGCTCATGGACTTGCGGACTCACATGTCTTCTCAGATGTCATCAAAATGCACACCCATCTTTCGCTACCTCCATAATGAACCATACTTAGAAATTTGTAAGTGATTATTTATATGATTCTGATTGATAGAATGTGATACTTATCCATTTTTGTTGGGGTGCATAGTGTGTTGATTTTTCAATAAGCTATGGCTCATGCATTTAATTTAAAATTCTAGTTCATCTTTTACTTCAACCATAACTACTGCAGCAAACCAAGATCACAAGAAGAATAACCATGCACAATAACACAAGAAGTATCTTAGGAAACCCTTCTCAACAAGGGAAGAAAACCAAGCCAATCCTTTGCTATATTTTTCAAGAGAAAGGCCTCCCACACCATCACCAAACCTAGCACACAAGAGGGTGCTATAATTCTCATAATTTCAGACCACAACTTCTGAAATCATGAGCTGACACAAAGATAAGTGTGTTTCCTCAATGGGCATTCACCTTTATTTATACAAGACTTATCACATCAAATTATGTTTATTTTGGCACAATAGGGCCGACCTAAATAACTCAAAATATAATTAATAATTACCATATTAATTATCTTTTAAATTAATTATCTTTCACTTCATAGTGGGGCCGACCTGTACCCTTTACATCACAAATAGGGTTACATGTAAGTTTGACTCTTGGACAATATAGCAAGGGATCTCATACACTCACTAGTGCTCAACCACTAGGATCATGTTCACATGTGCTCAACCACAGGCATGTCCAACTCAGCATATCACTTTCTCACTACGTCTCATAGGATAATCACACTCACTAGTGCCGAGCCACTAGGATCACGTTCACATGTGATCAGCCACATGAACTTCCAACACAACAGATTTCTTTCTCACTACATCTCACAGGAGAATCATCGGGAGTATCACATCATCTCAACTCTCTTCACAAAAGATAACGATACATCATTTCATCTCCGTCTCAGAGAGAATGACACACCCAACTCATGGGATTCCCCACACAAAGTCACACAACATTCCATATCCATCTCAGAGAGGAACCACACACCCATCTCATGGGATTCATGACCCCAAACAAGGCACACAACGTTCCATGTCCGTCTCAAAGAGGAACCACACACCCAACTCATGGGCACACCCAACTCATGGGCTTCCTCACCCCACACAGGGGCACACAAAATTCCTTCTCCGTCTCAAAGAGGAACCACACACCCAACTCATGGGATTTCTCTCGGCCCGAATCACTCAGTTTGTGTCCTAGAGGATGTCTCACGCAGTTGTAATAATGAACACAATGGACTCATGGGAAAATATTTGAGCCGTTGGATCGTGGTTTCATTTTGATCCAACGATCGTTGATCAATTAACTTCTTCCTCCGCCATTCACTGTCGATTCCTCCATCAGATCGTGCTCTTATTTTGATCCAACATTGTTCTTTGTTCTTTAGTGTCGATTCCTGCAACTTTCACACTTATAATGATTAGATCATCGATCAATAGAATCTCAGGTATATTTGGAACATGTTCCTTTGGATATTTGTTCATATAATTACTGTAATTTATTTGAGCACCATATTTTGATATATTTTTTTTAATTTCTATGGGACAACTTCAGCCTTGTATGTAGCAGAATCAAAAACTGTCTTCTCAGTCTTCTCATTACTCCATTTGTTTCATCAGAGTTAATGCTCTTGCAAAACTCTCTTGCAACTGGTATAGCAAGGTACTTATCTAGACAATAAACCCATATTAACCCTTGTTGACATCAATTACAACATAACATCATGTCCAACATAATGAATCACTAAGGCAAGATAAAAATGCTCAAGCATGCGGGTTAAATTGAAATTTCAGGCGTGAATGAGTTTAGAACTAGTTCAAAAGTGGATAAAAGAAGTTGAAAGGTTGAAAAAGTAAAGTTATTTTCATTTTTATTTCCATAGAGAGCAGTGAAAACAAAGAGCATGGAGCCAAGTGAAAGAAGAACATAGTTGAAGCAACTAGTACATAGTAGAGTTACAGAGAACGATGTCACCACCTAAGGCAGCAATGATGTCTGCATCAACACCGAATAAATTGCGCAGTAAGCCACCCACAATACTAGTACAAAAAGAGACACCAGGAGCATCAACATTCAAGTCAATTCGACCCCCTTTCTACGAGATTACATACTTCCAAGAAAAGATACAACGAAGCCAGTTAACTTGTCAAAATATGCTAAGTACGAGCTTGTAGAGCCAAAAATCCCACAAGGAGTTATTGTAGAGGAAGACATGTTAGGTTTGATATCGAGCTTAAAATATGCATACCATGACATAATAGATGAGAAGAAATTTCCATAGATGGAACCGAGAAAATATTTGAAGAGGTATGTTAGTGCAGAAACCAGGATAGTTGTGATAGAACCAAAGATATGGGAAATAGGGTTGCAGAAAGAAGGAATTTTGAACTTATTTGATATACCACACTTTGGGAGGAGTGCATAAATTAATGCTTGCATAAATATTCTATTGATATGTGTACACAAAGGGTACCTATTGTTGGATTTACTTTACACACACCTAGGATTTATTTTTCCTAAGGTTATTCCTTGTTTATTAGTCATAATTAGTCATTATCCAGTCTCCTATATTTTAGGGGAGAATATTCCACCTGAAGAATATTCTCTTTCAGTTGACACTTAAGTTTGACTAGTTGAGTTGATTTTAGATGTTGAATTGGTTTTGTCACCATGCAACATTGGGATCATCACCAACTCACTACTCTTTGATCAGTCAGTTAACTGAAGACTAGTTGACTAGTTAACTCAGCTAGGTGGCAGTTCACTCCCGTAACTGCCTGAGAGACTAGACTAGGTGGAAGTTCACTCCCGTAATTGATGGTGTGTGTCCATATCAATCTATACCACCACTATGGCTCATTATTTACTCATGTATCATATATCTATTGTAAATTATTCACTCTTGGAGTGTGGAATACGGTTAATGAGAATTCTTCCATTCTTTCTATCTTGCTTCTTCTTTCTCAATTTCTCTTTGCAAATGTGTGTAGTATTTTCTAGATAGATCTATTTTGTGCAGGTTCAACACATTTACATGGTATTAGAGCCAATAGACTGCTAAGAAAAAGATACATGAAATCATTTTTTGTAGGTACTGAAGATTGAAGAACACATAAAGATGAATTATTTGCCAGAAATACTTTTCACGCCTCATAACTATTTGGAATGGAAGCCGAAAATTTTTCTTCTGATAAGATGCAAAGGATTATACCAAATAACCACAGCAATGGAAGTAGAGCCTGATTCTATCGATGAGAAAAACGATTTTCTCAATAGAAAAGATATGGCCATAGGAAGTATCGGCATGTCTGTTTCTCCCGAACTTTTCCATCAAGTATATGAAGAATCACAAGGATTAACTCCAAATGAATTATGGACCAGATTGGAGGTTCTATTTGGGAATAAATAATATTGTGAATATTTCATGCATGAGGTCGAACAGATAGAGCCAAAAGAGAAGCCATCAAAAGATCAAGTCTCTTATTATAAAGAGTCTTCTACAAAAGTTTTTGCAAAAATTTGTATTCCATTAATTGAAGATGATGTCTATTCCATTTCATATTTGTTTTCTAAAATTCATGTGGAATATATATGGAATGCATCTCAGGAGTCACATGCAGACACTTTTGCATGCACCATGCATGCATCTCACAAGACAAAAATGGAGCCGCGCACATCAGATGCCATTCTGATTTTTTTTAGCACTACTTGCAGAAACAAATTGGATATTTGAATTCCTCTCGGGAAAATATCCAATTTAAAAAAACAAATCATCCGAAATAGAGTCTGGAAAGTGAAGTTATGATTGTTTGAAAATCAACAAAATTTCATCATTTATCTGGAAATGGCCGCACGGTTTTCAAAATTTCATCCAAAATTTATTTGGATATTATTCATTACAAGAAGATAAAGTGGATATGTGTGGAAATATCAATGATGCATATACTTCATCAGATCCGTGCAGGCATCTACATCTTCAAAAAAATCTTCAAAGAGCACAAACTTGCACAGTTGCGAGGTCTTCTTGGAGTGAAGGACATGGTTGCTTAACAACTGCCTTTTGTTCCTTATCATTTTTTATTTTATGCATTATAATTTGAGGGGGGATTTTGTTACCATGAGGTTTTCCCTCTTTCCTTGTTTAGTTCAGTGTATCTTTTGTATTTGGGTACCTAACATGGCCTCGTAGCCAGGACCCATTCTTTATTTTCACCATAGTGATGTTCAGGGGGGGTGTTGGAGTTACTTCACACACACCTATGATTTATTTTTCCTAAGGTTATTCCTTGTTTATTATTCATAATTATCCAGTCTCCTATATTTTAGGGGAGAATATTCCACCTGGAGAATATTCTCTTTTAGTTGACACTTCAGTTTGACTAGTTGAGTTGAGTTTAGATGTTGCATTGGTTTTGTCACCATGCAACATTGGGATCATCACCAACTCACTACTCTTTTTTCAGTTAGTTAACTAAAGACTATTTGACTAGTTAACTTAGCTAGGTGGCAGTTCACTCTCGTAACTGCCTGAGAGACTAGACTAGGTGGCAATTCACTCCCGTAATTGTTGGTGTGTGTCCAGATCAATCTAGACCGCCACTATGGCTCATTAGTTACTCATGTTTCCTATATCTATTGTAAATTATTCACTCTTTGAGTGTGGAATACAGTTAATGAGAATTCTTCCATTCTTTCTATCTTGCTTCTTCTTTCTCAATTTCTCTCTACAAACGTGTGTAGTATTTTCTAGCTAGATCTGTTTTGTGCAGGTTCAACACATTTACACCTATGGCTTGATAGACTAGTCTCAATTGATACAAACTTGATTGTGTGCATTATTGGTCTACCATCAAAAGGGGAGGACCCTTCAATAATATTTTCAGACAAAAAGAACGAGAAGTATCTATCAAATAGCATGAAGAAAATGTTTCATACATTCTGAGGGTAGCGCGGTTTAGATGTTGCAAGCATATGTGACCCGGTAATGTGGTTTGCAACGCAAGCATTAGCTTGTAAATTATTAAGGAAGTGTAGAAGAGACCAAGTACCAACAAAAATCATCGTGACAGATGAGAAGTGCATCGAGGGCATTCAGATGAACTGTGCGACATTCATTCTCAACCAGTTCTTGATCGATTATGAGGAAGCGGAAGATAAAGGGACCGAATTTCACTACACATGGCTACTCATTCTAATTGCATTATCAACATAAAGGGATCCAGATGATACATAGGTTTTGGGAGTGAAATATAAGTTGTGTCTAGCCATGAGATATCATAACCTATGGCATACTACACACAAGATATGACAATTATAAAACAATGTTTCTTTTTATATATACAAGGAAGTGATTCAGAAAAGCATTCAGAGTATTCCGCACGTACCACCACAAGTGGTCAAAGCCTACAATTCAGTTGCATGATTTAAGGCAGGGAACCATCACATGTATGTGCAAGCCAAGAATGACCCAAATCAAGAATGGTTACCCACATGGTACATGTTAATTGAGGAAGAGATGGGCCATATTATGGAAGACTGGGTCATCAATTTTAAGATCTCGCTAATAGAGATAGAGCCAGAGAAACCAGAGACACAATGACCAGAGCCTGAAGAAATATCCAATGAAGAAGAAGGAGAAGAATAGGAAAAAGGAAATGGCACAGGAAAAAAATTACAAAAGATAGTCTCGCACACAAGAGAGAAGAGGAAAGATATTGAAAAAGGAACATTAGTGCCACAATGTAAGAAGAGGAAGGTTGTGAAGGTCTTGAATCCACAAGAACTTACAAAAGATCACTTGGATAAGATTGCAGACCAAGTTAAAGAAGAAATTGATGAGGATTTTGGGCGTGCAACAAGACAACATGAGGAAAGGCATGTGGATATGCAAGCATAGATTGTTGTGATGCGACAATTTTTGGAGACCACACAACTTGCAACCGTACAACTAGGGAAACAAGTGAAACCAAAGCATACATTACAGACAACCATTTTACCAAGAGAAAGACGTGTAATTAAGATAGTGACGAGAACCTTTGAGTTCCCCACAACATAATTGAAGGAGCAAGGAAAGACACTAATTGTTACACATTATTTTCATCATCCCTATGATCGTTAATGATGTAAACCTATATGTTGCCTTCAGAGGGGTCAGTGGCCTGAGTTCCTAAAGAGAGAAGGGAGAAGAACTTTTCCTGAGAAAAGATGTTGCATTTTCCTATGTAAAAACCTTATAAAAAATGAAGTTCGCAGGTTGCTATATAGGCAGGGTGCGAGAATGACCCATTCTCGCAGGTTGCACTATAGCCAGGATGTGAGGTGTTCACAGGTTTCTCTATAGCTAGGGTGAGAACATTCCAGCACGTGGGAAAAATGAGCGTTTTCTCGAATCTTCTAGAAGGGGAAGCTTCTATGGTGAGGTGGCATCCGAATGGTTTGGATCTTACTCGCTTTGATGATTTAGTGGGATCATCCTAACCTCCTCACCTTATCCTCTTCAACTTATAAAAGGAGAGGAATTCTCATGGAGAAAGTTAGCTTTTGGTTGGCTTGTAATTATTAGCTTGGTTGGAGTGGCTTTGAGATTTGCTTTGTCAAGACAGATTGTGAATAACTATCAGATCTATGGTTTCAGAATCCTTGGAGCAAGAAGTGTGGGGGGAACGAAGGACAGTTGGAAGGGACCTTACGACATCAAGGCTCAGGTTGTAATCTCTCTTTCATATTTAATTTAATACAGTAATATGTCTCTTTCCCATAAAGCTAATGTCACTTTATTACATAACTCCTTGATCATATGTATAGATTAGCTATTGAATATATTGAGTTGTCTTCACTTCGATTGGTTTGTACTGTTGTGGTCTTGACGGTGCAAGAGCATTGGAGCGAAGTTGTACAACAGAGACCCAAGGAAGCGTTCATAAGGTATGTACATGATTTCTGCCTCCTAGTTCATTCAATAGTATAAATCTAGGGAAAGAGTATTATTCTGTCCTGCTTTGTTCTAGATCCAGGTGGATCTAGGGAGATCGGTCTGTGTCCGCACTTACGGATTTATCCAATAACACTAATTCATATTGACTAAGTGGTCTCTCAGTTGCCTACAAAAAAATGTATGAGCTATAATCATATGTGACAGTGGAGCTTCAGGTGCGTGCAGTATCGAATTTGTTGGAGATAACCAAGACTGTCGCATATAAGGACATGCTGCAAGAAAAATATGAACAACTCAGGTAGGAGTGGGATGAGGCAGCCCAAAAGGAAGAGATAGTCAAATAGGTAGTCAAGGGGGTCTATCACATTATCCCAGAAGTGATAAGGGAGGAAGACGCCCCACTGGAAGAACATGGGACCAAATTGAGTGAATCCATTCAGGGATTTCAAACAAAGATCACCAATTTAGAGGCACAACAAATACCAAGCACTCCCTCACAGGAAAGGGAGAAACATGAAAATATGGCCACCACAAGCATAGAGAACATCAAGAGTATGGAAGCCTAATGTGTTAATCTATATGTAGAAAGCACATACGTTTAGATGCAGTTGACTAAATATGTAGAGTTGCAGGAGATAGGCATGACGATATATGCTCCAAAGGATAAGGTGAAGAAGTTCAAAGCAATCATGAGTACACTACCACTAGCAGAGGTAGTACCAACAATGGTCAAAAACATGAATCTTTATTCATAAATAAATCAGCTAAAGGCAAAGCAACAGGCTTGCGCAAAAAATATTGAGGTCTTGCAAGAAGAAGCCTATAAGGTAACAACAGAGTTAGCAACCACTCAAGGCACGGTCAAGAAGTAGCGCAAGAAACCGCTAAAAAATTGAAGACTCACTTAACTGCAGAAATGGCCGAGGATATTGTACAACAAGAAGCACAAGTCAGGGAAAACGTTGCAACGACAAGTGCTACACTACAAATTTTTTTGGAAAACTGGAAGCAGACCTGAAGTGGATCAGGATGAGCCACATGTTAGTGTTGGGGGTCTGTTGGAGTAGGCTATTTTAGATAGTATTGGGAATCACGTAGGAGAGGATCATGTGACATTTTGGCTAAGGAGCAGTATGCGTGAAAAGAAGTTGGAGCATTTTCGAGAGTCAATGTGCAAAAGGAAAAAAGTAGTTAGGATTTTGGGGAAATTTTGTCCACTTTGTAACCATTTTGTAATAGGCTTATCCCTATTTGTAAACTATAAATTGTAATGGGATTTTTTGTTGAGTGGAGATATCAGAGAGTGAGGTTGAGTTTACAAAGTTTAGTTGAGTTTTGGTGATGAGTTTTGGAGTTAGGCTCACACTGCAACAAAATGACTGAGGTAGGTTTGGGGTAATGTCAATGGATACATATTATTGTAAACACAGTGTGCAACTGTAAGGATATTGATAATGAATAAAATAAGAAGCCATCCATTGTGGACGTAGCTCAGTTTGGTGTGAACCACATTAAAACCTTGTGTATTGATGTGTTGTCTTTGTGTGTTATGATGCATATGATGTTTATTGTTATTGTGCAATGAGGATAAATGCTTAAGTATTTTGAACATGTCATTGTTATATGTTGTTATGGTCCTGCACACTTAATTTAGTAATGAATGAATGAGTTTTAAGTGGAATAATGTCGCACACATGGTATAATGAATGATAATTAAGGGTTAAGTAACATAAATTGTGCACACAGTAGATGAATGGATAATGCATAGTAGGATTATGTTGAATGCCACATTTCCCCTCATCACTGCAGAACCTTGGTTCCTGAAACCCCTCTAGATGTCTCGGGTGAGACTTCACTTTCTTACAGGTGATGTCGAAAGGGCCTGTGTCTAAGGGTTTTTTTGGTTTATTAATTATTAACCCCGGGTCTTCCCACTGCACACCAACAAAACACATAGACACTACTTTATGAAAAGCAAGGGACACTGGGAAATATGCTCCCAGACCCCCAAATGGGAAATTTTATTAATCAATCATTCTTGTCCCTCAAATTATTCACAAATGGTCCCTTATATAACTATAGGTGACCATAAAAATTATTTCATAATTAGCTAATTAGTTCAAACGAATACACAACCATCTCTATAATTAACTCCTATGATCTCTCCATAATATCTCCATGGTTCTCTCAACAATATTCATCCCTACATATACTCATTTCTACCCATCTCGCATTCCTACATAGACTTCTATAATTAGTCTGCATTATTACATTTTTCTTCATATTTTCATTAAACATTACAAATAGGAATGCCCCCTTCTTCATGAGAAATATTCATTAAATTGATCCCTTCTCTTCTAGGTTTTGTATCTTCCTCGCCCTTGGTCTTCTTCATTCTCAATCTTCTCTAATTTCCATGTTGTACCTGCAACCATAAATATAAGTTGAAGTCCATATAAAAGAGTAGCCATCCACTGTAATACATGGGTCACCAGTCATTGTATCTGTTGATTCACTAAGAAACTCTTTCTTGTACATGATTCATCAACCATTCTTCTATCGCATATTTTCATACCTTTACAACTATTCCCCCTTCATCATCCTCATATTAGGTATTTGACATACCCTTAGCCATGTTCTCGATGCTCCTGCATCAAACTCCTGGAGCGAAAAATATTATTGGACTCTTGTCCATGAGTTCCTTGTCATTTCATAAACTTTTGTTTCATAGTTTGCTTCACACAAGCCCATTTTTCATGACTTGAGATTGAAATTTTTGCTATCTATGGACTGCCTCAAATCGATGGTTCTTCCCATGATTCAGAAAATTGTCTCTCATGGCTACTATTCATTACATCAGTGGTTTCAACTAACCACAAACCATACATTACAAAGTAGTTTTTAGAGCACTATGAACTTTAACAAACTATGGGGAATACATTCTGTGTCAGGATTACATCCAGTACATACACTTTCACCTCAACTTAGGCAATCTAGTATTTATAAAAACATAAGACTAATACCATTATTAATGCATTATCCAATGATCTAAACCCGGGGGTGATTAGTTTCCAATAATTGTTTGATCTTGTCACTCCTTCAAAGGGTCAGCTATAGATCATTTTACTTGAGAGATTTGCAATTAAAGGTATAGTTGAAGTATTTATAGGCTTGAATCCAAAGTGAATAAAAACCTCTTTAGTTTCCTTATGTGTTATATGTCATTATTGCATTTAATATTCTATGTGCGGAAATTCATGGAAAAGCAACATAAGAACATAATACACATAATAGATATGACACTTCCCTTGATAACGAAGTTCACCTGATGTGGGATACGTTTTTGGGTCTCACTCAAAAGCTTAAGCACTTTATTATCCTCGATGTAATGATGTCTCTTCTTTACAAGTTGTAAGGCCAAAGTCCCTTTCCGGTTATGGAAATAAGAGATCAGAATGTGATCCAGAATGTTTACAAGCTTCACAAGTTCTCATGCTCATGAGACATCCATGATGTTGACATGGACATCACTCCCATATACTCAATACAGAAAAAGAGGAAGAATAATAAATGACCCCCATCATCATGGAGCCATAGGATGACTTAGATCTGCTGCTCAAATCCAAGCATATATGTAGCCCAATACAAAGATCCTGAAACTACGCGATTCATGACTGCTTCGTTGGTCACTTACCATTCAAGTACCACAAATTCTCTATCACATATAGTTGATTGGTTTTATGTGTAAGAAGAGAAGAAGGAAAGAAATAGAAGGAATAAGTTGATCTTGTTGTAGCCTCTCCATGCTCCTTCAGACCTGTAACAAGCATACTATGATGCAACATTTAATGAGAAAATAACATAATAAAATCATGTTCTTACATCGGATGTTCCATAATTTATCCTATTGATTAGAGTCTATGTTGTCGAAACAGACCTCGCCATTGGATCCACGTCGTCGAATTACCAAAAACCAGCTGTAAAATCGTCTCCACTAGACACAAGCACCTTCAAGCCTTCTTTGAACCTCTACCTCAACCCGCGTGCAAGTCTGCAATTAATACACTGGAATCTCCATTGAAATTCACGCCCGATGTTGGCCCTTGACCAAGTTTTGAGGAAACATTGGTCATTTTTTACCACTTTTGGGACTTCGACAAGCTGTTCGAAGATGGAGCGCCCAGGCGGAGCTGAGATCACGGGATCTCACTTATTTTGCAGGCTTGTGGACCCAACAAAGGGTTTTAGGGTTTATGTAATGGGTTATGGCATGTCGGCCCATGGGTTTACCCATGTTTAGGCTTCTTTGTAAATGTATAAATAAGTAGTTAAGCGATGTAAGAACAACAACTTGTAATTGGCTTAGTGCATGACTAATAGTGTCTATGTGCATAGTAGGTTAATGTTGGCTCGGTGAAAGAAGTTGTAAGTGCTTTGTGCAGACAGACTGTGTAAGGCTTTGTTCTGATAGGAGTTGGCTCTATGCCTTGACCTGATTTTTGGAAGGAGGATCTAGTGCGTTGTGCGTAGATCACCTATCCAATGCGAAGCTTGGCTATGTGGCTTTGTGCACAGGAGAAGATGAATGTAAGAAGATTGAAGACTAATAAAGAAGAAGAAGAAGAAGTTGGTGGACGTAGCCCCACACTGGGGTGAACCACATATATCATGTGTCTTGATGTGCTTTGTGCGATGTTGTTTATGTGTTTATCTACTTAGTGTTGTTGTTATAATGTATGATGAACGCATCTGGTGTTGTTGCTTAGTTCTTATAGATGAATGAATTATATATCTGAGCTAATGCTATGTTATAAGTGAATGAAAGTACTTGATCTTTATTGTTACCGCACTGATCTGTAATAAGGGTTTTACCTGCGATGTGAATGAGATCCAAGAAACTAATGCATATTGTTGTCTAAGTGTTCTGTTAAGTATTGTAATCACAAATATGTGTCCCAGCTTGGTTATAGACACTTGAGTCCTGCAACCCCGCCCTACCTCTACCTCGGGTGAGACTTCATTTGCTTCGCAGGTGTTGCTGAAAGGGCCGGTAGTTAGGGTTTTTTTGATGCACTGTTGAAGCGTTGAACCCTGGGTCTGCCCCTGTGCCAACAAATGGTTCTGTTTCTGGGACCTTAAACGGTGATTGTTGGGAACTGAATAAAACATAAAGCTCTGTGCGTAGATCTGTTGTTGCAGTGTGTAGTATTCTACTTGACTTGTGAATCTTTGTGCTAAGAAAGAAATTGGATCTGAAGAAAAGAGGTAAGATCTTAAAGCTTTGTTCTCTGGTAAGGGTAAGATAAGTGAAAAAATTTAATTCGAAAGCATGAATCTATGTATGTTTGATAGATTTTTTCCTTTTCTGAAAGTTAGGGCACATTTAGAAGAAAGAGTTGATCTGAATAAATTTGATAGAAATAGACAAAAATATGTTATTCCTATGCATAGAAAGAATTTTTGGACTAATAAGTGGATGCATGAACCTAGACAGAAATTTTGTAGATTGCAGGTCCAGCACTGTGATCCCAGTGCGCAATAGAGAAGAGGCTAGGGATCGTTTAAAAGAAAGAGAGGATTAACACTATGTTATAATTGCAGAAGATCGGGACATGTTTCTAAGGAATGCCCTCGTACAAGTCCTATTTGTCTTTGTTGTAAAGATATTGGTCATGAGGTTGAGGATTGCCTAAGGATGATTGCTAAAGTTGAAAAGATGAACATGAGACAAGAAAACTATAAAGAAGGTCAAGAGACAAAGGATATGTTAAAGAATCATACAGAAAAAGAGTCAGAGACTATGTTAATACAGTTACAAGAGGTAATGGAGGATCACAGAGACATCAGTTTACCAGAGATCCTGAAAGAAAAACAACACATAGTTACAAGAATAGAAGACTTCAACATAGATTGTGTATTGGATAAAGAGACACATGTGAATATTATGCCAGAAAGCACTTGTGAAATTTTGGGAAAGCCTGTTATGCTACCTTCATTGGGAAGGATAGGCTTGTTTAAAGGAAAAATGATAACCCTATGTGGAAGAGTTACTAATATACCTGTGATTTCTCATGAAACATCAATTGAAGAAGAATTTGAAGTCATTAAATTTGTTGAGAACAACGCCCCTTTTCCACTTTTGTTAGGAAAGACTTGGATGGAAAAAGATCAGATCAGAAGGAAAGCAGAGGAGGAAGCTACATAAAAGAAAAAGAAAGAACTAAGGGATCTCATAACTAGAAGAATAGATCGATTGTTAGAAGAGAAGGAAGTTGAGTCAAAGAAATAGAGGGAAAGAGAGTTAGTTGTCGAGTTTGAAAGAATGCAAAAAGGTTTGAAGGACCTACCCATGCAAGAAAGAAGTATAACTACCCCAGAAATCGTAAGAGAACGGACATTGACCTCAGAATCTGTAAGAGCACATTAACATCACAAAGTCACTTTACTAAGAGAAGATAAGAATAAGAATGGAAAGAGGAATCCAAAGACTCAGACCATAGGAAAGAAGGCAAGGAAGCTCAGAAAGAAGAAATCCAAGTCATAAAAACTACAAGAAGTTCCAAAAAAGACTTCGCAAGAGACAGATCTGCAGAACTTGAACCTCGCCGGAATAGCAGAACCACGCAGAATGGGACTTTGCCACAATGAAGCTATATGACCATTGGAGGTGACCCTACCGTTATAATAACGCCCCAGAATGGCTAGAAACGCAGTTATTGATGTAAAGACTGCCATTGGACCGTTGAGACTGCACCATAAAAGACGAATTCATATTGATTGAGACATTCCTTCATGTTGGAAGAATCTATTACGACACTTGCTTATTTAACCCATCGGATGTTGCGCTGTGACCACTTTTTTCCACCTGTGATTATTTGAGCTAACAGAGAATCAATTTCATATCGCGTTGTGATTTCTAGACCTAACCATCCATTTGATTACCTCACTTGTTTGTTCACCTACTTGATCTATTTTGTTACAAGTGTGAATGTCAGGCGAACATAGCGCGTTAGAGAAGTCTATGGAGGATATTCTCATGGATCTCATGGTTGAGAGAGTTATCTTCGTAGGATAACAGGCATCATCGATTGGAGGATTGAAAGCATCCCCTTCAACTGCACATCATTCTAGCCGAACTGTGATTGAGAAGTGAAGAAAGCATCGCAAAAATCTGGCTAACGTGAAGCAGATCCCATCGGTCTTGCCTGAATACATACCACCTTTGGCTAGGACAGTTAGTCGTGATAGTATCCCATGCAAATTTGAATATACATTGATCACTGCATACCTCCCAAAGGGGATACATGCAGTTGGACCACAGTTAGGACACATACCAGCCTTGAAGAACAACAACTTCAACCTTGGAGATAGGAATAATTATGCGATTCTCATGCCGCATATGTATTTGATGAATATGAATGGGAAGAAGCAACACATAGTCTCGTAGCCGTGGATAAAGGACCTCACGCAATCAATGATCCTGAATGTGATGAAGATCCCTCAGTTTGGCCGACACCAGGAGGTTAACGCTTGCATTAAACCCCTCTTGTTGTGATATCACAGAGGCTATATATGGCTCGAAAAGCATGTCACAGTGGATCTGGCGTTGATCCACCTCATTACGGGACTGAGTATGTAGGGACTGGACCCTCACTAGTTCTACCCAGGGAAGACTTCAGATCGCTTCCTGGAACAACGCATAAAGGAGGATTATGGCGATGTAGAAATTCAAAGTGAGGCTACAAGGTAGCCTCCATCTAGGATGGGGCATTGCGCCTACCTTATCATCTTATAGCTGGTAAGCTCGTCAGAAAGAATCGTCCGACGTAGGTCACTGGATTCATAGTAGACCTCATAGGGAAGTGTGTAGAAGGAATGAAAATGAACTGGGCGAGTTACCTCGTCAACGAGCTGGAGAAGGACTGCTACAAAGTAGAGTATCGGGGCTATGAGTTCCATTTCAGTTGGTTACTGGTACTGATCGCATTTGTTGCTTGGAAGATGTCAGAAGGAGAGACATTCCTAGAAGTTGAGACATCATAGATATTGGCCGCGAGGTTCTATAACTTGTGGTATACAAATTACATGTCGAAGGAGTGGCAGTCGAATGTTGTCTTCCATGCTTACTACCAGTAGCTAAAGTGGGCTATCGAAGAATTTACATGAATGACCCCGAATACATTGCACCAGTACAGATCTCTAGCAAAGTTACGCGCAGATCGACACTTTATCTACATCACTGCACGCAGGGATGAAGATAAGGAGGAATTGCAGTCCTATTATAAGCTGATCGGCGAAGACATGGAGGAGATCACCAAATAATGGCCATTGGAGTTCCTCATACAGGTGGAATATGCATAACTCTCCGACCCCGACATCATTTGAATTCCCTTGGTCATCCGGGTCGAGCATGATCGACAGACTAGAGCGAAGAAAAAGAAGAAAAAGGAGGAAGTAAAAAACATAGAAAGTGATGAGGAGGACAATGCCTCAGAGGAAAGTAGGCCTGAATCATCCACAGGAGGAGGAGGAGATGAAGTGAATCCAGAAGAAGGGGAAGAAGGAGAAAAGCAAGGTAAAGGAGAAGTTACACTGCCGAAGGATCCCCCTACAGAGGTTGAAACATCAAAGAAAATGAAGTTTTCTCCGCAAAAACCCTCAACAAGAAATAAGACCCATGCCAATAAGCCTCAGTTGAAGAATGTACTCATAGTAGACGATGTCAATCTCATCATCACAGTCATGGAGGATGCTTCAAAGGATATCTTGCAGAGACATGGGGCAAAGCAAGAAACACTGTATGAAAGAATAGAGAAGGAGCTAAAAGACATACAACAAGCCATCTATTTGAGTCGCACAGTACCTACTACGCGTCCTTCGTCAGAAATTACAAAATTGGGGGATGATCCCTCCCAATTATGAAGACTAGAAGATGCAATAGAAGCTCAACTTCATCGATTCCATAAAGAAAAGTAATAGGCTACAGAATCCTTGAAGCAAGAAAAGGAGGAGGTCTTAGAGAAACTTTGAGTTGCGCATAAGGAGAAAGATGAAATTCAGGCGATGTTTGAGAAGGACAATGCACTCATGTAGAAAGAAAAAGACCAACTGCTCACAGAGAAAACAACAGTCAAAGAGGCAGTGACTAAATCACTTCGCTCTGTGTTGGGTCTAGCATAGGAGGAATAAGAGTCAGCCGATATGCAAGTGGGGAAGCTCGTTGAAGCCATTCAATAGCTTCAAGCAAGAGTAATAGAGTTAGATATTCAAGCAGTGTCGAGCACTCCACAAGAAGTGTGCAATCAGAGGGAAGAAATCTCCAAGAGCGTAGTTGGGAGGATCAGGACCCTCACCTTAGAATGTAAGAAATTGAGTGATCGTAGTGCACAGGCCTATGAACGCCTCGCAGAAGATCCGAAGCTGAGGAAACTGGAAGCAAAAATACAGCAGGCGAAGCAGCAGGCCTCCACTATCCAAGCGCAAATGAAATCACTCAATGCAGTTGAGAAAATGAAGAGATCACAGGAACAATGCGTAGTCCAACAGTAGATTATTTCCATCCAAATTAGATTCATGGAGGTTGCACAAAGACTACAACTGGTGCAGGACAAAGCCTGCATGATTTTTGAAGAGATTGAAGGCCAAGGCTCGCAGCTATACCAAGTGGTTGCGATAGTGGAACAACACCTGGAAGGGCCTGTCATAGACAAAGTGATTCAAGAGTTCGTCTCGAAGGAAGATTTGGTGAAGAAGAAAGTCAAGGCAGCTTGAGCTAATATCGAGGCCTTTGAAGGTGCACTACCTAGATCTGAGTGAATCAGGGGCCTGTTGGCCCTTGACCAATTTTTAAGGAAACATTGGTTTTATTTGACCACTTTTGGGACTTCAACAGGCTGGTCGAAGATGGAGCACCTAGGCAGAGCTGAGATCATGGGATATCACTTGTTTTGCAGGCTTGTGGACCTAACAAAGGGTTTTAGGGTTTATGTAATGGGCTATGGGATGTCGGCCCATGGGTTTACCCCTGTTTAGGTCTCTTTGTAAATGTATAAATAAGTAGCTAAGTGATGTAAGAAAAACAAATTGTAATTGGCTTAGTGCATGACTACTGGTGGCTATGTGCATAGTAGGTTAATGTTGGCTTGGTGCAAGAAGTTTTAAGTTCTTTGTGAAGACAGATTGTGTAAGGCTTTGTGCTGATAGGAGTTGGCTCTATGCCTTGACCTAATTTTGGGAAGGAGGATCTAGTGTGTTGTGCGCAGATCACCTGTCCAATGTGAAGCTTGTCTCTGTGGCTTTGTGCATAGGAGTAGATGAATGTATGAAGATTGAAGAATAATAAAGAAGAATAAGAAGAATTTGGTGGGCGTAGCCCCACACTGGGGTGAACCACATATATCATGTGTCTTGATGTTCTTTGTGCGATGTTGTTTATGTGTTTATCTTCTTAGTGTTGTTGTTATAATGTATGATGAACACATCTGGTGTTGTTTCTTAGTGCTTATAGATGAATGAATGCTATATCTGAGCTAATGCTATGTGCTAAGTGAATGAAAGTACTTGATCTTTATTGTTACTGCGTTGATCTGTAATAAGGGTTGTACTTGCGATGTGAATGAGATCCAAGAAACTAATGCATATTGTTGTCTAAGTGTTCTGTTAATTATTGTAATCACAGATCTATGTCCCAAATTGGTTGTAGAGACTTGAGTCCTGCAACCCCCCCCCTTCCTCTACCTCAGGTGAGACTTCATCTGCTTCGCAGGTGTTGCCGAAAGGGCCGGTAGTTAGGGTTTTGTTGGTGCAATGTTGAAGCATTGAATCATGGGTCTGCCCCTATGCCAATACCCGGTATGACCTCGTACGGACTGGTGTGCACTCCTCTCTCCTCCATAACTCTGCAATAGCTAGTATATATTCTAATCGATTGACGGACTAACCAAGTTCGACCGGTTAGCGGAGTTGGTTGGCCATCCAAGTTTGGGGCACTTGTTAGGTGGGAGGTGCAGGGTTTCAATCCTAGCTGCCTCCTTTTGGACACACCATTACACCGTTAATATTTTCTCGGGGTGGTTCCGTTTATGGTTACATAGGTGGAAGGTTCTACCATGGGCGGGGTTTCGGTGGCCAGAACCCTGCCCCAATATTTTTTTAACAATCTAGTCCCCAACTCTCATTGGGCATTTGTCCACTGCCACATGGTAGCCATTCACTAGACCACTTGTCTGATAAGATGCTGACTATAACTTCCATTTTTCATTCTATCAGTAGGCCACATCAGAATGTTGACGTCACTTTCACTGTGTATGCCACGTCACCTGCCATGTCTTGTACGGATGCCACATCACCTGCCATGTGGTTGTACAGATTGCCACATGTCTACCATGTCCTATATGGTCTGCATAGTCACCTGCCATGTGTTTGTATGGTTTCCATGTCATATTTACGGTCTTCCATGTGTCTGTACAAACTTCCACGTGGCACATTTTTATTGGTCCACGAAATGACCCGAAAATGCCAAAAATGAGTGACATGAGGCAGCCTCTGGTGTTGCCACATCACCATGTTGACGTCATGATGACATCAACATGACACATGTCACATCCTATGTGTGCTATGTACTCTATACAAATGTTGATGTCATCTGTATTGATGCTAACGTCAGCAATATGGATGTTGACACATCCCCTGTTGACTAGGCTAGGTTGAACAAAATTT
Source organism: Picea engelmannii (assembly GCA_009831015.1). Taxonomy (NCBI): domain Eukaryota; kingdom Viridiplantae; phylum Streptophyta; class Pinopsida; order Pinales; family Pinaceae; genus Picea; species Picea engelmannii. The sequence goes on along the minus strand of ML781016.1, from coordinate 982,670 downwards.
GATCATGAATATATTTCAATTCATAACTTCGTTTGATGATCCATTTACACCGTTGGAAATCTCATGATGCGCTCTTCGCGATGATGTCTTTCTTTCTGAACTTCGAGGACTTTGCATTTTTTCCCTTTCTCATTTGTCGAGGCCATTCTGAGCCGCCTGTGAGACTTCTGAAACTTCTGTGATGTTCCCTAGATCCTCCCGGATCATCCAAGGACCATTAAACTTCTTAAGGATGTCATACTTCATGGATTTATTGTATCTACATATCAAATCACACAATACCTTTAATTATACCTTTCTTTTCTTACTTCTTTGTTCTTCACACTTCCGCTACTTTATTTCTGACACTTTGATGTGTCTATCTTCTATTTTCTTTCCTTTCATCCTTGTCCATGTCCTTTCTTTTCTCCTCTTGCCAATTTTTTTTCACTCATAGGAGTCCTCCTATTTCAACTTTCCCTGTCATCGAAGTCTATGTCTTATTTAACTTTGTTGTTGCTTTCTTCTAAACCCTTTACCTAGCTATCCATAGTCATTCTCCTCTCTTCATCTGTGAGCTTATCCATGCTCACTATGAGATGCAAATAGCCTCTATAGTAACAAGTTTGTTTCACCTTGCTACACAAAATCTCACCAAGCTTCTCTCTTAAACTTAGCCTTTTGGTATTCCTGGTTCCTTCCGCTAGAACCTTCTGAGCTTCCTCTACTCCTCATCTACCATAGTTGTAGCATATTTTTCTTTCTCACTTTCTCTCAAGAGATTCACTTGCTCTTTTCTCTAGACAAATCTACCGACATTTTCAACTGTGGAGTTGTCTCAATAACTTCTATCCAACTGCAACTGGAAGTTTTCCTTCTCTATGTTACAAATTTCTTGTTATATGGTTCTACGACAAATGTCCTTTTCTCTTGAAGTATTTTTGCATCAATATTCTTTTGATTTCATTTCTCTGTCATGGATTCAACATCATCTTTCCATTTGTTATCTTCTTTATTAATCCTGAATCTTCCACTGCAATACTTGCATAAAATAGTTTCGTGTAGCTGAGACACCTTCCATCAATAGGACACCTACAATCTTCTTCATTCACCTTCTTAGATACATGTCTCTTGTACAATATCCAACAAGAAAACTTAAGTTTGTCATTGATTTTTATTCTTCATGTCTTTTTAATGTAAGATACTTGCAAAAAAAAAATTGTCTATTATTGAAATGGTCAGTTTCAACCTAGACTCAATTTTGTACAACAATAAATTTAGTTTTATTTCAACCTGACTTGCAACAATGAAAATTAACTATGAGGTTTTCTCTTCCAGATTCAAGACTTTGACAACTCCCATTAATGCAATGACTTGACTGTTGGATTACTGACGGGGGGGTGAATCAATAATGAGCAATTATACCAATTATTAATCCTTTAAAACACAATGTATATTATTTTAATTATTCAACCATGTTCAACTATTCATCATCAATATCTTACTTTATCATAAGCATTAACATTCACCAGTGCATAATAAACAATAACAAACACATCCATACAACGCATAGTACACCAATATTTACGTCGAAACCCAATGTGGGAGAAAACCACATAATGTTTTTCTTATATGTCAAGAATTACATTCAAGGAAGCACCAACTTCCAATTCTCCAGCTACAACCTAAAGGAGGCTTCGACCCCCTAGTTTCTTAGGCTACAACCTAAGGGAAGCTCCAACTCCCCAATTCTCTGGCTACAACTAGAAGGAGGATACAACCCCCTATGTTCTCCGGATAAAACCGGAAGGTGGCTACAACCACTTATCTGATGCATCCCCCCTACTCCCTCGTAAGGCTACATGACCTCTTGGTCAAGGACCTTCGATTCTATAAGTCAAACAAGACTTTGAGACCTTGATAGTCTCACCTCTTAATCAAACACAAGCCCTTTTGTCTTCTGGTGCAGGTCTTATGATACCCGCGACCTTCTCCTTCGCGTTTTAGCGAAACCTCAGAGTTGGCATTAGCCCATTTTCTCTTAGCCCCTCCTTATATGTGACCTTGGACAATGACCTCACACAAACACATGATTGCGAGCGAAACCAAAGGTGGTTTGAAACCAAACTACTTTTCGGCCCGCAATTCTCCTCGAGCCTCCATGTGTCCCCTTGTCAAAACCGTGGTCTTGATTGTGGCCCGCCCTCAAATTTTTAAAGATCGATCACTTCTATCCCTGTAATGTGACAGGATCATTGATCTCATGATATTTATGGTCCTTATGAAGTGGCGGCTCAGATCTATCCCTTTCAAAACCTGTAGATCAGATCTGACCTCTTTCAAATCAACAGTTGTGATTTCTTTCATAATTCTGGACTTCAGAATTGTCAAGTCTCAAGCTTTTCTTTATTTTGTACGTCAATCTTCCAGATTCGACGATCTATGGACACCTTTCTTCTCAATCAGTGGCTCTGCCTCTACTTCGGGGATTTGACCTTTCACCTAGATCAATGGTCTTGTGCCCCCTTTCTTGATCAACAGTCGATATCTCCTTCAGGTCTCCGAACTTCTGATATCTCAAATCTCAAACTTCACTTCCCCTCGAAGTACACGCGATTCTGCTACATGTCCTCTTGAATCATATGGTTGAGGCTTACTTCGGGCCTTTACCCGAAATATACAAATTTCTGCCACATGTCTTATGGATCTGAGGGTTGAGGATTTCTTCAGGATTTTACTCGGAATGCACAGATTTATGCCACATCTTTTCTAGATTAGGCAGTCCAGATTCACTTCGGATGATTCGACGCTTGAGGTTTACTTCGGGCGATCTGACAACTAAGATATACTTTGGATGATCGGACGATTAATATTTACTTCGTCTCTTTGGCTCTTCGAAATTTGGGAGTTCCAAATATCAACATAAAAATCTCGAACAGATTTCCCCGGAATCCACGATATATTGCCACGTGTCCCTCTGGATCAAACAGTGTATAACTCCTTCGGCTCTCCGGGCTTCGGGAATTTCAACTCTCAAACTTTTCTTCCTCCTAAAACTCACAGTCTGCTGACACGTGTCTCTTGATGATCAATGGTCCAAATTCTCCTCCTGGTGATGAACGACCTCAAATTACTTTGGCTATTCCACCTCCTCTTGGTCCATAAACCTTTGGAGTTGTGGATCTTGCGCCAACTATCTCCATTGACGATGGATGGTCCCAAACTACTTCGGGACTTCAAAATTTTCGTAAGTTCTCTCTCCTGCGTGTGCAAAGCTCTAAGGCTCGTGAACTTTTCTTTGATCAGATGGATGTTGGTCCTCTGTGATGTGATCCAATGGTTTTTTTCGCTCCTCCTCTAGAGATTCTGACTTCCTATGACTTAGAAGGATTTGTCATTGTTCAAAGTTCTTGACCTTTTCTCCTCCTACGAATCCGTCTCTTGGACCTTGTCTATGATTTTGAAAGTCACTATCTCTTCTGAGCTTGATCTCTTTGAATATCTTCAATGTCCCACGCACTCCTTGTGTTCTCTGGATTTTGATAAATCAGATCAAAGGATTTCTTGAAAATAATTTTTTCTCGCCCTCCCGACGTTCCTCTATTCTGGTTCTTCGACGCTTAGTCGCTCCTTGACGTTCTGCACTCCTTGCACCTGGTCTAAGTTCCATTTGTTCTCTTTTAACTCCTTTGGGTCAATCCAAGACCCTGTCGACACACTCCTTGCGTACGAGATGCACACCTTTCATATGGGTTTCAAAAGAGAAACAATTGAAACTTGTCCAATTTCGTCACGAACTCATACAATCAACTCTTAAACAATCATACATGAACGAAATAAATTGAAGAACACATAAAGAATGCAACATTCATTCAATCACACCTTAAAATGAACACAGTCCAAGGATTTGGGAAAATTCTGTCTGTTCTATTCATTCATGAAACAATTACATAACATTGCAGTTCTTCACTGCCTCTTTCTTCCACTTTATCCTTCTTCTATCTATTACAATACAACAACAACTATCTAAGGACTGGCTCCACGAGCTCTTTTCATCATGTATGCAACCTATCCTATCAAGTTATAGTGGTTACCTACTTTTTCCTACTACAATAACTAACAATTATTTCCAGATAAGAGACAACACTCTATATCTGCAACTCCTTACAGTCCTATATGACTTTACAAACACGACATATATAAAAAAATGTTAGTTCCAAAAATATCTCAACAACTCGATTTATTTCTAAGTTAAATGTTGATTTGAAACTCTGTCATACTTAAATTTCATATATGTGCCTCCATGATTGCATCTTTGACTTTGAAGGTGATGCTCCTGCATCATACTCCTCTGGTTAAAATATTCATGGAATCCTATGCATGAGCTCCTCCACTATCTTTCCATGCTTCACAATATCTTGTCGTCTTCGATATATTCGTAATTGAAGTACTTTTCCATACCAACACCCAATCCAACAATTCTTAAACTTCTAAATTGACTTCATACATTGGTACCTCCATTTTTTCTCTAGATCCTATTCTTGAAACAACTTTCAATAAGTGGTCTTCTACAACATCCTCTGCCACATCTTCTTCGACTTCTATCTCTTCGCTCTCAGCTTCACTGATATCTCCAGCGTCTGGTGCTCACCTCTATTTTGTTTCCATGGCGTCCAACCTCAGTCTAAGTCACCTCATTTCTTCTTCCATTTATGCACTCTCTCTATGCCTTCTGGGTGGCATGATTCCACTGCGTCACCTTCTAGTGCCTACAAATAGAAATTGAATTTTCAATACCACAAATGATATCAATTTATCTCCTTTCTCCTTTGTCTATTGTCTGCAAACAAACTCAATATCAGCTCTGATACCACCTGATGCATCCCCCCTACTCCCCCATAGGGATACACGACCTCTCGATCAAGGATCTCTAATTCTTTAAGTCAAACGAGACCTTAAGACCTTGATAGTATCACCTCTTAATCAAACACGTGCCCTTTCCGCTTCTGGTGCAGGTCTTATGATACCTGCGACCTTCTCCTTCACATTTCAATGAAACCTCAGAGTTGGCATTAGCCCCTTTTCGCTTGGCCCCTCCTTATATGTGACCTTGGGCGATGACCTCATGCAAATACATGATTGCGGGCGTGGCCAAAGGTGGTTTGAAACCAAACTGATTTTTGGCCTGCAATTCTCCTCGAGCCTCCACGTGTCCTCTTGTCAAAACCATTGTCTCAATTGCAGTCCACCCTCAAATTTTTAAAGCTCGATCACTTTCTATCCCCGCAATGCAATGGCACCATCGATGTCAATATATTGATGGTGCATCTGAACTGATGGCTCAGATCTATCCCTTTCAAAACCTGTAGATCAGATCTAACCTCTTTCAAATCAATGGCTATGATTTGTTTCAGAATTCCAGACTTCAGAATTCTCAAGTCTCAAACTTTTCTTTCTTTCGTACGCCAATCTTCTAGAGTCGACGATCTGTGGACACCTTTCCTTCTCAATCAGTGGCTCTGCCTCTCCTTCAAGGATTTCATCTTTCACCTAGATCAACGGTCATGTGGCCCCTTTCTCGATCAACAATCGATATATCCTTCATGTCTCCATACTTCTAAGATCTCAAATCTCAAAATTCACTTCCCCTCAAAGTACACGGGATTTTGTCGTGTGTCCTCTTGAATCGGACGGTTGAGGCTTACTTTGGGCCTTTACCCAAAATATACAAATTTATTCCACCTGACCTCTGGATATGACGGTTGAGGATTTCTTCAGGATTTTACCCGAAATTCACATATTTACGCCACGTCTCTTTTGGATTAGGCAATCCAGATTCACTTTGGACGATCTAACGCTTGAGATTTACTTCAGACGATCTGACGACTAAGATCTACTTCGGATGATCAGACGATTGAGATTTACTTCGGTTCTCCAGCTCTTCGAGCCTTGGGATTTCCAAATATCAACTGAAAACTCTTTAACAAATTTCCCTGGAATCCACAATCTGTCACCACGTGTCCCTCTGGATCGGACAGTCTAGATCTCCTTTGACTCTCTGGTCTTCGGGAGTTTCAACTCTCAAACTTTGTTTCCTCCTGAAACTCACAGTCTACTGACACGTGTCTCATGATGATCAATGGTCCAGATTCTCCTCCTGGTGATGAACGACCTCAAATTACTTCGACTATTCCTCCTCCTCTTGGTCCACAAACCTCTAGAGTTGTGGATCTCGCGCCACCTGTCTCCCTTGACGATGGACGATCCAAAAATACTTTGGGACTTCGAAACTTTGGTAAGTTATCTCTCCTCCATGTGAAAAGCGCTAAGGCTCGGGCACTTTAGTTTGATTAGATGATTGTTGGTCCTCTGCACTATGATCCAAAAGCTGTTGTCTCTCCTCCTCTAGAGATTTCGACTTCCTCCGACTTAGAAGGCTTTGTCATTTTTCAAAGGTCTCGGCCTTTTCTCCTCCTAGGAATCCGTCTCTTGGACCTCGTTTACACTTCTGAAAATCGCTATCTCTTATGACCTTGATCTCTTTGAAGATATTTGATTTCCCACACACTCCTTGCGTTCTCAAGATTTTGATAACTCAGTTCGAAGGATTTCTTGAAAATAAATTCTTCTTGCCCTCCTGGCATTCCTCTGTTCTGGTTCTTAGACGCTTAATCACTCCTTGATGTTGTGCAATCCTTGCACCTAGTCTAAGTTCCTATTTTTCTCTCTAAACTTCTCTAGGTCAATCCAAGACCCTGTTGACGCACTCCTTGCATACGATATGCAGACCTTTAATATGAGTTTCAGAAGAGAAACAATTGAAACTTGTCTAGTTTCGTCACGAACTCATACAATCAACTCTTAAATAATCATACATGAACGAAATAAATTGAAGAACACATACATAACATAACATTCATTCAATATCACCTTAAAACGAACACGGTCCAATGATTTGGGACAATTATGTCTATTCTATTGATTCATGAAACAATTACAGAACATTGCAGTTCTTCACTGCGTCTTTCTTCTACTCTATCCTACTCTACTTTATCCTTCTTCTATCTATTACCTTACAACAACAACTATATAAGTACTGGCTCCATGATCTCTTTTTGTTCTATCTGCAACCTATCCTATCAAGTCATAGCGGTTACCTACTTTGTCCTATTACAATAACTAACAGTTATTTCCAGATAAGAGCCAACACTCTATATCTGCAACTCCTTACAATCCTATATGACTTTAAAAACACTACATATTTAAAAAAATGTTGGTTCCAAAAATATCTCAACAACTCAATTTATTTTCAAGTTAAATGTTTATTTGAAACTCTGTCATGCTGAGATGTCATATCTGTGCCTCCACGCTTGCATCTTTTACTTTGAAGGCGATGCTCCTGCATCACTATCCTTGCCCCATCAAACCACCCTGAAATATAAGTAGAATGATGGAACCACGATCACACTGTTACTGTGAGATATACTGATGTAAAAATCTACCAATCTGTGCCACTGATCTGTAATCAACGTGTGCCATTGTCCTGTAACCAACCTGTACATGTGCCTTGCATGTACCAACAAAATTAAATACACCAAAAACATGTACCAATACTCTCCTCAATATATAAGATTTGACAACATATGTCTCGTACCCAAAATCAAATGAATATCACTCAAACCATGTGCCAATAATTCATATCAATCATGTACATCAACTCTATACAAAGATAACCAACAACATGTACCAATCATGTATCAACGACAAACAAAACTATGCATCAACAAGATGTATCAATATTACCATGTACTTCAAGTATGTATCTCATCCATGTACCCAATCATATACCTCTACGATATACCAATAACATACACCCATATAACCAACAAGATACCTCTAGCAATGCACCACACTCTCCATAAATCAAATACCATAAATTCTCACATCAACCAAGTGCCACAACCTCATTGTTATACAATCTCTATCTGTACCAATAACTTCAACAACATACCTCAACCAAAATCTCTCAAACATGAACCAATACGAAACTTCAGTAGATCTTCCTCAGATCAACTCTACAACAACCCCTAAACCTCCAAGAGGGAATGCAACATATTTACAAGGAAAAACCTCAAACAGATTCATAGATTCAACACTACACATATGAAAACCATACCTTTTTCTTCTTGTAGCGTTCTGTTACCACAATTCTGCTACCGCACTTTTTTTTCCACGATTTTGCTGCCACACTTTTTTTGCCGCTCTTTTTTTGTTGCGATTTTTCTCCCACACTTTTCCTGCCGCGATTTTTCTGCCACACTTTTCCTGTTGTGATATTTCTTTCGCACTTTTTTCTATCAATAATAGCTACCCAAACAACCTTTCACAAAATAGATATTCAATGATATTCAATAGGTCCTAATGGGAGAGTCTTTCTCTCTTATTTATACTTCCATGTAGCTTCCTCAAGGGGTTACCTTCTAACCAACTTAACCCACTTTCCTTCTTTTAGGGCTAACCCACTTCTAACCACTTGTCCACTTAACTTAACAACTTTCCACAAATAGTAAGTTCTCCACTCCTAGTTGCAACTGAATTTATTATTTAATTTATTTATTTTGCAACCGGTTTGACTTATCCATAAATAGTAAACTCACCACTTCTTGTTGCAACCACTTTATTATTTAAATAATTTCTCTTTGCAACAACTTTGACTACTATATTATTTAAATAATTTATCTTTACTCACAACTTCTTGTTGCAACTAACTTTTCTATAATTAGTCAATTCATATCTTCTTTGTCATTAACTAACTTCTTGTTCCAACCACTTTATTATTTAATTTATTTCTTGGTCAACCACTCTGGCTATTCAATCTTCTCATCACAACTACTTTACCATAATTACCAACCTCACAACTTCTTATTGCAACTACTTTATTTTTTATTATTTTCTTAATGCAATAACTATACCCATGATTAACTCCTGGTTACCATCAATTTGACTAGTACACTTCTTCTAGGAGCTTCTAGAATAAATGACATATTTGACCTTCTAGGGGCTTCTAGATAACTCATGAGGGTTCTCCAACTTCATATGGAAATAACTATCTAACTGTGAGGAGTTATGCGACGTTCCACATATCATCGGAAATGGAATGACATATACTATCCATATAGAATAGTCTTACCTGTAAATTCACTGATCTTACCTTTATACCTCAAATAGACTCGGGTCCCTTACCCATGTCTTTGTGCTACCAGAATTCACTACCGAACTTCTTCAAGGGTTTACATCAATCACTAAGGGTTGAAATCAATATACAACATCACTCTCCAAGGTTTGACATCAATGGCAACCAACATTCCAAACCAACTTTTCATCAACCTAAGCCAATTGTTTGAAAATATCCCCCTTTGGTATTGATGGAAACACCAACATTGATGTAAACACTTAGTCATGATAACATTCATGCTTATACTCCTCACCAATGTTTCTATCTCTCCCCCTTTAACATCAATGTAAAAGGGTATCTCCCTTTGGGGCTACTCCCCCTGACTGAGGTTTCCTTGTGGATGATCCCCCTGTCTAAATGCCTTTGATATTTCTTTGTGTTTCTAAGCCTTTGATTACTGTCTCTCCCTTCATATGAATAATATATCCTCCTTTAAAAAAGGGTGTTACTATGATGCAACACTAAATCTATATCGCTCATGCTTCCCTTGTGACAATCAATCCCTCTGAAAACATGCCTTTGTTCTCTCTCTCCAATCATCTAACTCTCTATCCCGCATCTGATGAATCTCTTCCCCTGGAATCATACTTCTATTCTTACCTCTCTGTCTGACACCTTCTCTTAATGATATTTCTACCTATCTTTTTGGTTTTGTTTATCTCTCTTGACTTCTTTGCAAGATGTTGTGTAGAAAAATATAAGTCTTCATGTCCCTACTTCCTTTTTGAGTTATTGTCCATTGGTGCTTCCTTGTGTAATCAATTTAAATATATGAAAAAAATTCAAGAATAAGCATTCAAATATTCATGTGTAATTATCATCCATTATGATAATATTCCTTTGTCTCTGAACCACTCTCTGAACCAATCTATGAATCCATGCTCTCGTCCACTATCATATATCTATCTAAACCTACTAAGTGTTATTACGAATCCATCTCTATCCATACTATCCAAGAATCTGCTACACAAATGTCCATAATACTGACCCATCTGTCACTGTACTATCATGAAGTATTCACTATTGTAACTGATCAATCTATCGTATTGTACTTATGCTAACCGACTTCTCTGAATATGTCTACTCAAACTCTACAAGCTGCTTGAAGGATGGTTACTTGGTATGTATCAACTACCACATAGAATCCCCTTGTTTAATATTCATATTACCTGGGAGTCTCTAAGTCAGATGGCTCATAACAATTCTTGCTCTGATGTGGATTCATCATCATCTTCATCGATATATTCATCATCTCTCTAAACTCTGACTTATTTCTTTCTGTCCGTGGATTCATCTTTCACTACAATACCTGAAAGTACAATCTCTTGAACCTGTTCCTTATTTACATGTCATTATTTTCTTTCATTTCTTTTCCAAACCTTTATGTATCTTACATCTTCCTTTTTCTTTAGAGATTTGTCTTCATCTCATTTTATTGCCAATATTGCAATATCTGGGACCTGGTCTTTATTCACTTGTTCTTCGTGTTTTCTTATCCATACTTTCTTATATCTGATATCAATGTTCTCTTTCATGAAAGTATCGATCACACTTCTACAATGACAAGCTATGTGTCCACAGTTATGACATTTGTAACATTCAATGTTACATGGGGCCATATAAGCATTTCTTTCTTGAACATTTATTTTATAATCCCTGCAATCTGAAACCTTATGTCCAAAGTTAGTACAATAAAAACAATGACCACAAAAGAAATTTGCATACCTGGGAGTGAATGATCTTCTTTGTGGTGTATTCCTTCTGAATTTCTGCCTTGATTGATTATGATCATGATTGAAGCTTCTTTGTGGCTTGAAAATGGATGGTCTTCTTGAAGATGTATCTTTATTATTTTTCTTAGATTCTGGTTGACCATGATTCCTTCCTTTGAGTACTTCTACATAAATCTTTCTCTTTTCTTCATTCTTCTTTTCCAGTAACCTAGAGTGCTTCTCTTCATTCTCTATTGCTGATGTAAACATTTTTTTTCTTTTCAACTTTCTTGTTGAGCTTGATGACTTTGACTCTTAGTGTGACAACTTCTTCTTCAAGCTTCTCAACTTCTTCTTCAAGATTCTCAACCTCTTCTTCTTTCTTCATTATCTGAGACTTCGTGACTTCTTTTGTTCTCTTTGCTTCTTCCAGTTGGATTTTCAATGTAATTATTTCTTCTTTGAGTCTTCTCTCTTCTTGACCAAATTATTCCTCAAGCTGGTTTAACTCATCGATTCTTTCCTTGATATGATCTATCAATATATTTTCTCTCTTTTCTGCTTCTTCATTTTGTGCTACTATGTTGGCTTCTAAACATTTATTTTGATATTCTAGAGTTTCTTCAATTCTTCTAGCTTGTTCTAGCTGAGCTTTGTTGAGAAAAAGATATGAATTTAGCTTACTCAATCATTTTAGGATCTTTCTCGGCTAAGTCAAGATAGTCAAGAATATTACCCTGTGTTTATAGCCTCAAAATGTATTTCCCAATTCACCTGTATTAATTATAAGGGCTCGGGATGATTTTTTAAAATAAAAAGATTGTTGCAAAATATAACATTTTTATATAATTTTATGAACATATATAGATTGCAGAAAGTAAATGTGAAGATCAAAAGAAAAAATAACCAATTCACATATTAACACAAATGAGACAGAATAACAATCGCTTTATTTCATTCCAAGAAATCAAAAGTATCTTTCTCTTTACAAAAATACCTGTGAGGGCATGGACTAAGGTCAAAATTAGATATCCCCGATGAAAACCATACAAAAGGACTCTAACAAGAAGTAAAAACTGAACTTTAAAATCTGAATCAACTTGCCACAGACTGTTGCCCACTTGACTCTGCACAATATCATTTGTCCGTCATGAAACTCAATTCATAAACAAACAAGTCTACACAGACTATCAAAGATAGATCAACACCTCTGAAACAAGCATCTGAATGATATGGTTCATCTTTGAACATTGTTGTCTATAATAGGACCCTGCTGTCAAAAAGAGAATTAGGCCTTTAATAAATTGAATAATGAATGGAAACTAAACTATCTCAATAAAACTCAAGAGAAAACCTTAGTATGCTTTCTCCTTCTATTCTCCCCTTGTTCTTCCTTCTCATTTGGATTTTATGCATTCAAAATTAGTTGAAGTAGTTCAACTACCTCATTTAGTTAAGTTAATTAAAACTTAACTAATTTTAGTTTAGGGGAAGTAATAATAATAATAATAATAATTAAGGGTATTTTTATTAAATAATAACTAAGTAGGTGGGACCCCTTGTGTCTCCCTTTTATTTATTAATAAAAATAGACATAATTAGACAACCAATTAAACACATGCCTCCTTGTGGCTCCCATAATTATTTCCACAATTTGAAATTTAAATATTAGAAATATTTCAAATTATATCCAAAACATGTAAATATCCACAATATCCCAAAAAATAGTTTGCTTTCCAAAACTTTCTGCAGTTCATTGTCCTCAATAAATCAATTATAAGCACATAAATCAAAATCCATATTTTCCAATTTGAGAGGCAATTCTTCCTTTGTCATTGTTGTCCCCTTTGGAATTCCCATAAATAGCCTTAGGTTGGTTGGAACCTTGAGGCTTGATATTGCTAATGACATGGGAGCAGTCGTCCCTAAAGTGCATACGGGAGGACACTGACTTGGCTGAGTCACTTGGAGAAGATGAGGGAGAAACAACAACTTTACCTTTGTCATGCACATGGTGAGCCTCAGTTTTGAGTCGTTTGCTTGCATGGGAGGACTGTATAGGTGAGTGTGCGGGGGGAATTTGAGCATTTGGGTTTACAGGTGGAGGAGGAGGAGGAGGTAATGACAAGTTTGGCCAACCATGATGGTGGGAGACTACTGGGTGAACAATCTCCTTCTATCCATCATTCTCAGGAACTTCAGGTTGCAAATATACATGGGGAGGCACAGGGATACTGAGAACATTTTAGGGTTCGAAGGGAGGCCTCTTTGGTCTAGGATGAACTATCCCTTGCCCAATCCAATTGAAAAACCCATCTTGAAAAAGCTGGTTCAACTCCTGAGGATCAACATCGAAATGAATTTAGAATCTGGGCCTTCTAGGCCCTATGTTTCAATTACCTCTTCCCCTATTGTTTTTTCCATGATTGCCTCTACTGAAGAAGCTCATCATATATGAAGCAATTATTAGAAACTAGCTCTTAACAAACCATACATGACATTATTTTTATATGAAACTCAAAAATTAACATAAGACCCATGCAATCCAATCCATAAAATTTATTTAATAATCGCCAAATGACTAGGGGGTGAAATAGGGTTCATGGGATATCTGGGGTGATTGTAATAAGCGAAAAAGTGATATCATGACAGGGATTAAGAACACGAGTACTACTTGACAATTCATTAAATAACTTATTGTGCAAACAATACCAAAATATATCAGATGTCATCTATCTCTGTGACATTTTTTATCACTGTCATACAAAGTTTTAATTTTATTTTATTGAACATGGCGTGTAAAAATGAATTTGGGATCATGAGGGGGTTATAATGAGCGAAAAAATGAGAATATGAGACAGAATAATATGGATATTGTTCATAAAAATAAATTAAATCAACCAACAACTATAACTATGTTCCAATCACAATCCAAAGAATCCACTTTTAAGACCCAACACATTTAATTGTTCCTTAATTGTATACAAATTGCTTGTTGTCTTCAATAAAGAAAAACAATTCAATTGACTAGAATTATTCAATTATATCAATCTTCTCATCCTATACAATAACCATGCAATTATCATTTCCAATTCCACGGTCATATCATAACCATTTGAGCCATAGTCCTATACGTTTTAATGCTGACCTTTTTCCTTTTAAAACACACATAATGTGCAAAGTGATTCCATTATCTATATTCAATATTTATCCCTGACAATCAAATGATAATAGACCTAGCACTAACCACCAACAGTCAATTGTCATCAAACAATAATTGGGCCCGATTTAATCACCCACAGGTCCTTTTTAAATCTGGACAAAATCAAGAGCATGTTCGATTAACCTATCATACACACAGGTCTTCAACAATATAATCATTGATACCAATATTAATTCGACCACAACACTTAACCCAAAAACATGTAGCTTTGAACCTGAGATCTGCATTCATCAAACATATACAGACTTCCTTCCAAACTAAATGCTTGATAAAAGACAAAGTCTTATGATGCACGAAGTGAACATAACCAAACCATACACATGTGCCTTTTAAATTAAATGGAATCATAGTCGTGCTAGGTTTTAACACAACGATGGATGGAAAAACCATGAATCAATCAAAAAGAAGATTCTCGGGACTATATGTAACCCATACTTTTTTTCCCTTTTCAACAAACTTATCACAGAGAGGAAACACAGAGACTCAACCAAGAGATGGTCTTTGAAGTGAGAGAGCCCGTGATTTTTCTTATAATTACCACATTCATTAAACTTGTAACCACAAAATATTGATAGAACCAAAAGGTGTCTAAGGAGGAATAGAATCAGGTTGGGCTCAATAGAACCAAGTCGGGTTCTTTAGAATTTTATTGCAGAGAGGTAACAAAAGTGTGTTTAATCTTTGAAAACACAAAGAGCTTGTCATATTTTACCTCCTAAAAGAAGTTACCACTGAGAAGAAACCATAGGTAAACAAGTATAATCTTGGAAAAATAGAGAGCCATGCTCTTTTTTAAGCACCACATTATTTCAACTTATAACCCAAAGATCTTGACAGAGCCATAAAGAGAATGCCCGAGTAGGAACAAAGAAATTTGAGCTCAACAAACTAGGCACACACATATGCCTCCTAAAACTTTATTGCAGAGAGGAAACGAGGGTTGGTATAAACAAGGAAAATCCTTGAAGACACAGAGAGATAGTGTCTCTTCCAAACATGTAGGAGGTCGATAACCTTTGAAATACAATTGACAGTGAGGCTCACAAACATAACACTTGGCCACTATAACAAAGACGAGAGGATTGAATTTTAAAACTCTTGTGAAAAGAATTGCAGAGAAAAACTCGTAGTCTTTTGATACATACAAATGATATCCTTTAAAATTTCGGGAAAAACAAAGATTGGACTGTGGAATGATTTCGGAGATAATGAATGTAAATAACAAGCCATAACAAACAATAGCTCATGCTCGGCCAAATAGAGAAAGAACAATACCACTGTTGATAGTTGCATTGCAACCTAGATAAAGAATCACAACAACGACCGAGACAAAAAAGGGGTGACAACAACTGATACCCAGACTGGTGGTAAAACCCCACAAAAATAAAACTCAGAGCTCGTTCCCACAGAGAATCATCATAAAAAACCAAGCTAATAGAATTCATTTTATCAATAACCAATGCGCAGAATTTATAAAGAAATAACACCCATTACTTTCCTTCAAAATGACAACATTCTACAGTAATCACAGAGAACACCATAACACAGTATTGATACTCAGTCGAAAACTCAAGAAAAACATAGAACCCATGCAATCCTGAGCCACCATTTGATTCATAATATAGAGAAACCATCATGGATGGAAAGTAAAGAGCCATACCTATGAAAAATCACTTCAACGAAGAGTTGGTTTGAGTTTTCCCCTTCCAAAACCTACAATCGTGGAGCTTCCACAACCAACAAAGAAAAAAGAAACTATGGCTAGGGTGACGGGTTCAAGGGTGGTTTGGAGTGACATGAAGTAAATGCACATCGCTTCCTCACCTGGCCCTATTCAATTCAATGTACTAGCTATTCCATTAACATAACATCAACCATTAAATTCAAGCCATAACCATTGCATAAATTCAATGCCATATCCAATGTATAGATTCGATGCCATATCCATTGTATAGTGCGCCACCCGAAACATATCAAAATAATAACCATATGTTAATGTTACCATATGTTATCACATATAATCCTTTAACCAAAACGCATAGTATAGCAGCTAGGTCCATCACTTCACATTTGTCCCTATTATATATACATCCAAGGTTTCAATATAATATGTTTTCCATGGCCTTAGGACTTATCCATAGTTTTTTTCCTTTTTGTTTTGAGTTAGATCCCATATCATCATACTATCTTTGCATAAAATAATGTATAGATTATTAATCAATGTTAAATGTATAACATAACATAACACCTATAAAACAACATAATCCTCATATCCATAGAACTTCCCTGTATTGTGAGTGAATATAAACAATGTTTAGCAACAATGCATCAACCATCCATGTTGTCAAAATGAATGAAACCACGACTGCATCATCAAATGTATAGGAATGTGTAGAAAACATCACAACAACATCAACATATAAGTGTAACACGTATAACAGTGCGCCTCTAGTCTACAAGGTGGTCCCACCTACTAGTTAAATATTAATATCATAAATAAATAATAGAGCTTAGCAATCCTTTGTGGGAAGAATTCATCATTTCAATTTTAATCGTCAACAAGCTCTTAAATTCTTGATGACCTGTTGGGATTCTTCAAAAATGTGAACACTTTCCTTTTGTTTCATCAATTCTTTCTTGAATGACTTATTTTCTTCTCTTTTTTCTTAGTTCATATAAAGCACTGATCAATTTTGCTTCATAATTGTCTTCTATTTCAATTATTTTTTCTATCTCATTTCTTTCATGGAATTCCATTTCAAGATGTCTGTGTTTTTCACAACTAAATCAAAACAACATATTTTTGTTGATTATGTACTCTTCATCTTCTGAATTTGTTTGACATGATGAATATATTTCTTCTTGATCTGTACCGAAATCTTCTTTGACATTATCTAACTCTGTGATGGGTGAAGAATATATATTATGTAACTTATCCCAAAGTTCTTTATCTAATGAACATTTACCCACTTTGTCCTTTACTGAATCATATAGTCCTTCCATAATGAAATCCATTGCAATTTTGTTATTTCGTTTCATTTCCTTCTTTGTTGTAGTCTTTTCCCTTTTTGAACTATCATATCCCGTAACACTGATTTCCCAATATCATACCATGTTCCTTTAAAAATACTTTCGTCCTTTCGCTCCATAGCTCATACTTTAAACCATTATGATCATTAAACAATGGTACTCCATTTTCAGAATAATCCATGATCTCCTTTCAGTGGTTAAAATGTTTCCTGAAGGAAGTTGCTCTGATACCAATTGTTGGATTACTGAGAGGGGGGGGTGAATCAGTAATGAGAAATTATACCAATTATTAATCTTTTAAACCACAATGTATATTCTTTTACTTATTCAACCATGTTCATCTATTCCTCATCAATATCTTACTATATCATAAGTGTTGGCATAGGGGAAAACCCAGGGTTCATCTCTAATAATGCACCAACAAGCCCTAACTACTAGCCCTTGTGGAAACACCTATGAAGTAGATGCAGTCTCACCCGAAGTATCTATAGGGGGTTGCAGGACACATGTGTCTACAACCAGAGGAAATGTAGAGTGGATTCACAACAACAACACACAGTCACCTAGTTATTCTTTATCTTCCTTAAAACTACTACGCAAGTTGTATTTCATATCTAATACAATATCACAATAGCATCATATCAAATGACAGAGAACACAACATCAATCACACATAACACAAGATATACGTGGTTCACCCTCTCCCTAGGGCTACATCCACATAACTGTTCTTTATGATATATTAAGATGGAAGCATACAGTTCTGATCTGCGCTCTTAGCTAGCAGATCTTGTCTTATTCTCTCTCTCTTTCTCTCCCCTCCCTGCACACCCAACTGCAGGGTTGATCTTTGCACCCAGTTGAAGATCCACAATACTAGAAGGCTCTCGCACTCATCACTTCTCTCTCACATAGTAGTACTCACTCAATCACACAATAACAATGAACTCTCAACCAACTTAGCACCAACCCATCCCAGGTCCTTTAGACCTTTATTTATACATTACAATAGCTCTCGGACACCCTTAGGTTGAAACCTAAGTGTCAAAACCCTAGATACCAAAACCTAGGTGTCTAAAACCCTAGGTCAACTTGACCCACGTTTTCAGGGCTTCGCCAGCCTGTCTTTCCTTCCTTCACGCATGGTGCTTCAAAGCATCTATTAACATCTTCTTTCACTTGCTAAGTTGTCCACGATCCCTCTTCCTTTCTGATCTATCATCCTCGATCTCCTAGTCCAACGGCTTGTTTTCTCTTACTTCGCTCCGTTTTTTTTGCTCTTTTGCTCACTTCGACCCAGTATCAGTCACTGTGTCTTCCGCGCAATTCACATTTTGCCTTTCCTCCCTTAATCTTTGCTTTCTTCCATAACCAATGTCCAACAATAAACATTAACATTCATTAGTTTATAATAAACAATAACAAACAAATCCATACAATGCACAGTACACCAATATTTATGTGGAAACCCAATGCGAGATAAAACCACATAATTCTTTTCTTATATGTCAAGAATTACATTCAAGGAAGCACCAACTTCCAATTCTCTAGCCACAACCAGAAGGAGGCTCTGATCCCCTAGTTTCTCAGGCTACAACTTGAGGGAAGCTCCAACTCCCCAATTCTATCGCTACAACCAAAAGGAGGCTACAATCCCCTATGTTCTCTGGCTACAACCGGAAGGTGGATACAACCACCTATCCTTTCCTCGTCCAACCACCCTGAAATATAATTAGAATGATGGAACCATTGTCACACTGTCACTGTGATATATACCACTGTAAAATTGTACCAATCTGTGCCACTAACCTGTAATCAACATATGCAACTTTCTTATAACCAACCTATACTTGTTCCTTCCTTGTACCAACAAAACTAAATACACCAACAACATGTACCAATAATCTCCTCAATATATCAGATCTAATAACATAGATATCATACCCAAAATCACAAGAATATCACTCAAACTATGTGCCAACAATGCATATCAATCATGTACATCAACCATGTACATAAACACTATACAAATATAACCAACAACATGTACCAATAATATATCAACAACAAACCAAACTATGCATCAACAAGATGTATCAAGATCACCATGTACTTCAAGTATGTATCTCATCCATGTACCCAATCATATACCTCTAACATATACCAATAACATACACCAAGATAACCAACAAAATACCTCTAGCAATGCACCACACTCTCCATAAATCAAATACCATAAATCCTCACATCAACCATGTTCCACAACCTCATTGTTATACAACCTCTATCTGTACCAATAACTTCAGCAACATACCTCAACCAAAATCCCTCAAACATGAACCAATACTAAACTTCAGTAGATCTGCCTCAGATCAACTCTACAACAAGCCCTAAACTTCCAAGAGGGAATCCAACAGATTTACAAGGAAAACCCTCAACCAAATTCATAGATTTAACACCACACATATGAAAACCATACCTTTTTTCTTCTTGTAGTGTTCTGCTGCCGCAGTTTTGTTGTCGCGATTATGCTGCCGCGATTTTTCTGCCGCACTTTTTTTGCCGCAATTTTTTGGCCACACTTTTTCTGCCGCACTTTTTCTGTTGCAATTTTTTTGCCACACTTTTTCTACCGCACTTTTCCTTCTGCAATTTTTCTGCCGCACTTTTTCTACCACATTTTTCCTGCCGTGATTTTCATACCTCACTTTTCTCTATCAATAATACCTGCCCAAATATCCTTTCACAAAATAAATATTCAATAGGTGCTAATGGGAGATCCTTTCTCTCTTATTTATAATTCCATGTATCTTCCTCAAGGGGTTACCTTCTAACCAACTTAACCCACTTTCCTTCTTTTAGGGCTAACCCACTTCTAACAACTAGTCCACTTAACTTAACCACTTTGTCCACTTAACTTAACCACTTTCCACAAATAGTAAGTTCTCCACTCCTAGTTGCAACTAACTTTATTATTTAATTAATTTATTTTGCAACCACTTTGACTTATCCATAAATAGTAAACTCGCCACTTCTTGTTGCAACCACTTTATTATTTAAGTAATTTCTCTTTGCAACCACTTTGACTACTATATTATTTAAATTCTTTATCTTTACTCACAACTTCTTGTTGCAACTAACTTTTCTATAATTAGTCAATTCATTATTTCTTTGCCAATAACTAACTTCTTGTTGCAACCACTTTATTATTTAATTTATTTATTGGTCAACCACTTTGATTATTCAATCTTCTCATCACAACTACTTTACCATAATTACCAAACTCACAACTTTTTGTTGCGATGAATTTATTTTTAATTATTTTCTTAATGCAACAACTATACCCATGATTAAATCCTAGTTACCATCAAGATGAATAGTATACTTCTTCTAGGAGCTTCTAGAATAATTGACATATTTTACCTTCTAGGGGCTTCTAGATAACTCATGAGGGTGTCGGATTACATAGAGGGGGGGTGAATCAGTAATAGAACAATTTAATCCTTTTTAACCATAAAATGCAAGTGTTATATCAATGTAGCATTATCATCCAATAGTTGCAGAGTAATAAACAATGAACAAGTGAGAAATCATACACAGACACAATACACCAGTCTTTTTACGTGGAAACCCAAACCGGGAGAAAACCATAGAATGTTTTTTCTTATATGTATTTAAGAATTACATTCATTGGAAGCACCAACTTCCTTTGTTTTCCAGCTGCAACTGGAAGGAGGCTCCAACCCCCTAGTTTCTCAGGATACAACCTGAGGGAAGCTCCAAATCCCCAATTCTCTGGCTACAACCAAAAGGAGGCTACAACCCCCTATGTTATTCATCTACAACCGAAGGTGGCTACAACCAGAACGAGGCTACAACCCCCTATGTTCTTCAGCTACAACCAAAAGGTGGCTACAACCCCCCATGTTCTTTGTCTACAACCGGAAGGTGGCTACAACCACCTATCCTTGCCCCATCCAACCTCCTTGTCATAGAAGTAGAATGATGGAAACACTATCACACTATCACTATGAGATATACTGATGTAAACTTGTACCAATCAACCTGCACCAAACAACCTGTAACAATCTGTACCAAACAACATGTAATCAACATGTACCATAAACAAGTGCATCAACCATGCACCAACCTGTACCATCAATGAATGCATCAACCATGCACCAAATATGTACCAATCATACATCAAATACATGTAAAATATGACTCATCAATATGTACCAACATCATCAACTATACACCTCATGTATGTGCCAACTCATCAACTACTTGTCTCAACCATGTACCCAACATGTACCTCAACCAAAATCC
>ML781016.1:944935-960351 GCA_009831015.1 Picea engelmannii | reverse complement strand
GCTTGGATAAATGACAAAAGACACTACCATTAGCCATTGATGAGGTCATAAGGTAAAGTATAATTAATTCATGCATTTTTGTGGTTTATTGAGCTAGGAGACTAAATGTTTCATGTACTAATGTTTCAATTCGCCATGTATGATCTTTGACCTCTAGATGAGTCCAGCCTTTCTATACCAGCTCAGCCATCCGGTACCAAGCACACCTTCCATCAGATCTGGCATCGAATCTCACCTGTCCCGATCCGGTACCAATATAGGAAGCAGAGTATACCAAGTTTAGCTCCAAAATCATACTACAGACAATTGTTGGATGTTTTTTGAATCATCAAAGCTTTAGCAAGGTTATGATAAGCTTGTTTTCCTATTGCTTCATCCTCATACACTTCCTGTCATGAGGATGAAGCTTAAAATATGTAACCAAATATATTTTGACTGATTTGCAAAAGATTTCACCTCCTTGTGTTTCATGACTAAGACTATTTAAATAGTCATGGAAAGGATGGTGGAGGTAGCATAGAGTTAGCATAACATAGTAGTTGAATTAGTGTTACACATTGTAGAACACATTCTGAATTGAAGTTTTAATATAAGGATGTCAATTATTTCCAGGTCTTGACCATTTATGAATGAATGTGAGTTGAGTTGTTAGCATAGTTTAATCCTATGTTTTGAAATCGAAGTAAGAGGAATGTGTGGATTGAAAGAAAGCTTACTATAGACTCCAGTCGCTGACCTGTTGAAGCGGCAAGGGCCCACTGCCCAACAAAGGTCAACATCCTTATAGATTAGTGCTAGTAGTTGATTTCAATAGTATAGATGTTAGATTACTTGAATCTTAATTCTTTCAGATGATAGCAGTAGAGTTCAGTCTAGGCTTCGATTGCTTAGAGATCTTTTGCATACGCTCTGTTTCTGTTTTTATGAAGTTGATTTTGATTCATGGACATAAATTTTGGCAGCAGTAGTCAGACATATTTGAAGGTGAACTAGTGAAGTTTACAACAGCACATTGTGAACCACAACATACTTAGTATATTGACTATTGAACTACCCATGCTATGTCTTGATGATTAATGTGTGATTTCCCTTTCAAAAGTGTGATTGCATAGTTAGTTTTTTGGGTCAGATAGCAGAGTTGATCTGTCAAAATAAATCCATCTCATAATTGCATGTGCCATAATGGAGTAGATAGCCTCTCTATGAAAGACAACCAAAGCGTGTTTTGATTTGCTAGTTTGTTTTCCCAGCATGCTTAATCTAGAATAGTTCTATACTCATGACATTAGAATTACCTTTCTGACTGGTGTCTTGTAACTCTGTTGATTATGAATCCCAGATTGATAATTAATGAGTGCAGTATACTAAACATATAAGTAGCACAACATTTTGGCATCGTTGTCGGGGAGTTGCAAATGGTAGGAAGTGATTTTTAGCTTAGATTGTTTGCATAGTTTTTTGAATGATTTTAAAGGTTGCTTGAGGGAGGAGGATAAAACGTTTAAGACGTGAGTGAAGAGCCATGTGGCCACTAGAGTGGGGTTCTCCGAAGCCAGTTTTCCTTCTTACCTTCTAGATAGAATTAGGATTTCAATTCAGTTAAGAATCAAATTTCCATTTTATGCATAGATATAGAGATAACAAGGGTAGATTTGTAAGCTCTAAATATTCAAAAACAACCCCCCCCCCCACTAATACAACTGACACTAGTGCAGGAAAACTTCCACCAGGAGAAAGTTCAAGGGGAGCTAGCAAGGCTCCAGAAGAAGAACCTAAAATGGAAGAATCAGCATTGAGGTGGGCAGAACATGAATCTGCTGAACGTTCAGAAGACACACAAAATCCAATTTCTGAACCATCTATCAATGGAATGGCAGAAGAAGAAGGAAATGCAACCACTGAAATTAATACCTTTGGGTTTCCAATCTTGGATATTTCCATAAACATCAGCATGAAGAATATCCCACTATTATCACTACCCACTTTCAGAGGTATGTCAACTGAAGATCCAGATTTATTTTTATTCAAGTTTGAAATATTATGTAGAAGCTATAACTACTCAAATGATGCCCAAAAACTTATGCTCTTCTCTGCTACAATGAAAGATTCAGCCTTAAGATGGTTCATGAGCTTAGGAGAAAATACAATCCTCTCTTGGGATCAGATGAAAGACACATTTTTACGGAAATACCAAGACTATTGTAAGGATAATGCTAAAAATGACATTTTTAAAATGCAGCAAACAGAAGATGAAAGCCCTAAATACTGCTTAGAAAAATTTTTATACAACTACCAGAAATCAAAATTATTCACCACAGAACCAGCTGTAGTAAGAACCATATTTTTGAAGGGTATTAGAGATGACTGCATAGAAGTTTTAAATTTTTTAAGTTCAGGAGATGTACACCAAAATCCTTTTGCAGAGAATATAGATTACTGTAGAAGATACTCAAGAGGACAAGCTAAAACAGGCAAAGCACCAAGAGATTCTTTTAGCAGAAATACAAGACAAAGCTCAGGAACTGTCACCAGAATTGAGTTAGGAAACTTATTAGAAAATTTTAAAACAAACATCTTGAGGACAATCAGTAACCAGTTAGATACCCTAAAACTGAAAAAGAAACAAGAAGAAGAGATTGTTTTATCAATCTTCTGTCCTAGATGCCGAAAGAGGCATGGTGAGAAAGAATGTCCATTAAATGTCATAGAAATATGTGGCCTATGTACACTAGAGAACCCCACATCTGAGTGTCCAACTTTTCTTGAACTACAAGCCATGTATAGGGGAGGAGGAGTCCCACAAGAACAATCATACCCTTCCAGAAGACCTTGGAGATCACAAAACCCCAATGCATTTTATGACCCTAATGCACAGTATCAACATCAACAATGGGGCCCTTCCCCAATGACCTATCTACAATGGACACCTCAGCAAGCCCAAACTCAACCTTGGCAACAAGGTCGGAGGGGGCCTGTGTATGGAAATCCCTCTTACCCTACATATCCACAGTATCCTGCAAACATTTCCCAATTACTACCTAGATTTAACCCACCACATATGCAAGCTTTACTCCCACCTCCTATACAACAACAATTTACAACCCCCTTGAACCCTAACCAGCAGCAGCAAGAACCTATAAATACCAATCAACAGCCACAAAACCAAGCTGCCCAAAACCCTCCGAGACGAACAACAATCCCTGCCCAGCCAATCCCTAACCCCAATAATCGACCCACCCACCCTGTGAAAAATACAGAAGTTCAAACCTTTCCCACATATGAAATTCAACTACGATCAAGGAAAGTTGTAAATCAATCAAATCCTGCAGTAATAATTCAGGAAGAAAATGATAATCATTCTGAGGAAGAAAACACTCAAACCACCCCTACAGAATAAGAGACTTCTCCTCCTATTCCAATCACTTCTCAATCTGTACAAGTACCTCAACAAGTTAATCTTCCACCCTACCTCGAAAGACTATTAGTAAAGAAACCTGACCCACCCTTGCACAAAGATATAGAGGATGAATTACGAAATGTATGTATAAAAATACCTCTGCTACAAGCTATTAAGGATATCCCCATATATTCCAAAATCATAAGGGATCTTTTCCTTAAGAAACCAAGAAGGAAAAAGAAGGAACCTCCCCTTGTTCAGGTGGTGGGACAATTATCTGAATTTATTTCTGAAATGCCATACAAATATAATGACCCTGGGAACCCAGTAGTCACTATTGAAATTAATGGTATTTTTTTACCAAACACACTCATTGATTTGGGTGCATCAATTAATGTAATGCCTTTTGACACTATGCAAAAGCTCCAAATTAACCAGTTAATACCAACCCAAACCATGATAGAGTTGGTAGATAATTCAGTCATTAGCCCTGCAGGAAGTTTAGATGATGTCACAGTCACTCTAGCTTCTTGGGAATATCCAATAGACTTTCTAGTCATCTACTCTAAATCATCCTCCAACTAGGACACCTTGTGATTCTTGGCCGTCCATGGTTGGACACAACAGATGCCTTTATCAGTTGTCGGTCTGGTGAGATGACTATATCCAATGGCACACATAGCCAAAAAGCTTGTCCTTTTTCCTCCTGCCCAACTGGCACATGAGATACCTGTCTGGTTAGAAAACCCTTATGGAGAAGAGAATTGCATCAGACCCCTGTTAACACTTGAACAGGTAAGAGGAAATTTTCCATACATGTATGCAGATCACAATGAGAACAGTCACATACATACATGAATTTTAGTGGGCGTAGTCGTGTATGTGTGTGGGTTGCAGTAAGGTGAATCGTGTATAAGCAGGTTGCAATGGGAATTGTCGTGTATGTATGTGAGTTGTAGAAGGGTGAATCATGTACATTCATAAAAGGTTTCTGAGTAGGATCATGTTTGTACATGATGATTTCAACAACAAAACAGGTGACGTCAGTAGGACGTACAGGTGGTATGCAACAAATTTGTAACTTGGTATTTGTCCCAATTATTTTATTGATATTTTATGGTTTTGGAAGGACAAGGTTGTCCTCGTATTTTGGAGAATTTGTATTGGTTTGGAGGGTTGGTTTTTCCCTCAGAATTTATGAAATTGATAAAGTTATAGGATATAAATTTTGTGTCTCATGTGTGTTGATGATTCATCTATGATCTTGTTGTTTCCACTACTATATTTTTCAGTCAATTATTTTAGTGTAAAATTTTTCAGTGATAACATTTGGGGTTTATGATTAGATCACTAGGAAGCAATTTTCAGATCTGAAATTAGTCACACATAGTTGCATGTGAAAATTGACATAGTATCAGAGCTTGGGATATGAAGAGAAGGGGATCATATTGAGACATATTTTGGCTACAACACTGAAAGGGTGTTGTTCTTGTTATTGTTTCGGGTAGGTAAAAATGGTGAACACATTGAAGCTTGAGGACGGGTTGGAAGGAGCAACCAACTTCTGGGCTTGGAAGGAAATGGTTCTCCTTCTGTTGGAAGAAAATGACCTCAAGTAATATGTTGAGAGCGTGGTTATAGCTCCTAGTGATCCACATAAATTAGTAGCTCACAAGAAGAAGGAAGTAAATGCCAAGCGAGTGTTTATAGAGTCCGTGAAGGATCACTTGATCCCTCACATTGTTGAGAATAAATATGCCAAGGAGATGTATGATTATTTGGTAGGCCTATACCAAAACAAGAATATTGGCAGGAAGTTTGATTTGAATCACCAGCTTCAAATTGTCAGGATGTTCAGTGAGGACACACTTGTGAGTTGCCTTATGAATATTACTTAGATCCAAGATCATATTTCATCCATCGGTGAGACAATTGAGGATGTTGATTTGGTGAATGTAGTGTTGATAGGTCTTCCTAGGTATTGGGAACCATTCGTTCAGGGGATATGTGCACAAGATATGTTTCCAACCTTTAATATACTATGGAAAAATTATATCCAGGAGGAAACTCAGTTAGTGTTCATGGATGATATGGATGGTATGGTAAATAGTAGAAGTGATGAGAACTAGGCCCTTTCATATCACACTAGGAAGGCTAGAATATTTTCTCCAGGAAGAAGAGGTTCACTAGGGAGAAGGGCTTCTCCTAAGAGAGAAGTATCTCTATAGACGAGACAAAAGAAGGATCTTAGTAAGATCAAATTTTTTGAGTGTCATGATTGTGGTCACTATGCTTCACAGTGTCCACACTAGAAGGTAAGGAGAAGAAGGCAACAAGCATCAACAACATAGGTTGATGAGGTTGCGCATAGGTTCCATAGGGATATCTTGTTAGTCTTCACCCTTTCAGGTACAATGTCCAGCAGGGGGACCTAGTTGGTGGATAGTGGAGAATATTTCCATATGAAAAGTGCACGAGAGTTATTTGACAGCTTCACAGAGACTGGCTCTTACTTGTGTTTGGATCTTGGTATGGGAACCAAGCATGCAGTAGGAGGATCCGATACAATATCATTCAAGATGGAGTCAGGAGAGGTGTTGAGGGTATTGAATGTGTTATGGGTGCCAGAGCTTAGGAGGAGATTTATCTTAGTCTCATAGATTGAGAACAAGGGATACCTGATCCAGGAGGATCTCCACACAAGGGTTCATTACTTTGCACACCATGGAGAAGATCATTAAAATGATGATTGATGATAGGTGACAAAGTTTAAAAGGAATGTTTAATGCTTCATATTGTAAAAATGATTAATATGTTTTAGCATAATTTTCTCATGTATTTTTCATTTAATTTGTAAAAAGGAAATTAAAACTAAGTGTGAGAATCGAACTCACAAATTAGTTTCCTAATTTCAAGGGGAAATTAGTTTGTTGTGAGAATCCACCTCACAAGTTAGTTTCCTAATTTTAAGAGGAATTTGGGAGTCTCATGAGTTGGTTTGGGATTCTTCCTCATTTTATCACAAGTGGTTTCCTAGTCTCAAAGTGAAGTTAAGGTTGGTTGAGATTCTTTCTCATTTTTTTCCTTGAGTGGTTATTAGATCCTAAAATTGTGGATCTTTGTTGGCGCAGGCCTATTTTGGGAAGAAGGATCTATTTTGGGTGTAGACCCAATTTTAAAGAAAAGGTTTATTTTTGGAGCACATGCTTTAGGAGGCAGAAAAACAACATGCAGGAGGAAAAGCAACGTGGCATGCAGGCAGACAAGTCTAACCATGTTAGGGTTAGGTTTTTTGACAAATATTGTAACGGCTATAATCCAATAGGGTAGTATAAATAAAGACCTAAGAGGTATAGGTAAGGGTGGGTTGTTGTTGGGGTTTGAAAACTATTGATTGTAGTGATTTTTGTTATGGTGATTGTGTTAGAGTGGAATAATATAGTTCTTGAGCATTAGGTCACAGGCTGAGGAGCTTGGTGTGATCTAGTCAGCCTCCTAGAGGGTACTTACCCTCATTTTTATTGTAATCCTGAAGATGTAATGTGCACATCGTAGATTTTGCAGTAGAATAAATAAAAGAGCAGAGAATCTAGATCTTTGTGAACGTAGCCCTAGGAGGGGGTGAACCATGGTAAAATATTGTGTTCTATGTGATTGTTAACGAAGGATTTTACTATTATGTTAATCATTAGCTCAAGAATGAATGGTTAAAACTAGGTATAACATCATGCATGCATAGGTTTTAAGATGAATGAATCGTATAAGTAGATGAATGATTAATGATGATGATGTATGAGGAAAATAATCTAAACACAATCTCCACTCATTCCTAGACTGCAAACACCTAAGTATTCCAGTCCCCCATAAAGTTATCTTGGGTGAGACTACGTTGTGCACTCTGCGCGTAGCGTTTCCTTCTGGTTTACCAGGAAGGTTGATAGTTTTGATGGTTTTGTTGGAAACCTAATTGAGATCAGAACCAACAAATGGCTTCGTTGTCGGCTGGAACTGCACAGGATTGAGTGGAGGGGATTTGTGGAACAAAATTGAGAAGGATGAAATCATAGAAGGGAATGTTCAAGCCATGGAATCCAATGAAGGTGGAGATTGAAATATGGTTGAGTACAAAGGAACTTGATTTTGCGCAAAAGGAAAATAGAAACCCTAAGTTGACACCGCACAAGTATCTCGACAAATACATGTTTAGCAACTTGCATGTGGTATTTTTATGTGATTTTCCACATCTATTGTAGGAGTGGTTATTGAGGTTGAAGGACAACCACCCTACGAACTGGATCAGACAACTAGAGTGGAATATTGTGGAGATCGTGTAGTTACAAAAATTTAATAACAAATCCACGTGTGCAATAGATATATGGTTAGATAGTATTGTTGTAGGGTTTATCATCGAATTTGAAGTAGATATCACGAATTCCTACACTGTTGCAGAGAAGGATTTTATGAAGGGACCCAGAGGTAGGTACATCATATCACTGTATACTTCAATCAATATTTTATTGTATGAAAAAGGTTTGATTACCATGGAATCAGACAACTAAACTTCCTTGCATGCATGGGGGAAGGGGGGAAAGCACTGAAAGGAGGTTGAGAGATGGAAAAGGAGATGGATGAGGGGATGCAGAACGAATCCATGGACCCAATCATGATGGAAGAGGACCAGATAAAGAAGATAATGGAAAAATATGGAAATATGTGTAACGGAAGACCTTACCAATATAAGATGAATAACAAGAAGAGGGCCATACCCGACAAAGAGGGCTTGGAAAGAAATGAAGAAGAGGTAGAGGATATTCAAGATATGGAGCAGATTGAGGAAATCCTACGCGTAACATACGAAAGGAAAAAAAGAGGTATAGGGTTAAGAACAGAAGGAAGAAATCCAATCCATATCACCATTAGTGTGGAACCTACAACCCCATGTGCAACTAATACACTTGAAATAACACTAGCATTTAGACAACCAAATTTTAGTGGAAGAGGAGAAACATGACAGGGGTCCAATCAAGGACAATCAACTAGGGAGCAAGTTCAAGAAGTAATATTCAATTATCTACACCGCGTAGAGGTAGTAGTTCAACACGATTCAAAATGGCAGGACAAGATACCACAATCAGATTACCATAATTTTGGGGAGAGGCATCAGAGGACCCTGAAAAGAATTTATTCATCTATGAGAAGATTTGGGAAGAAAATAATATCACAGATGAGGATACAGAGCTCATGCAGTTAGCTATCACACTAAGAGACCACGCGTTGGAATGGTACATGAGCCTGGATGTAAACAACCCACAAGGAGTATCAAAGACTATCGAAGACATGAAAAAACTACTGGTAAACGAGTTTC
Organism: Picea engelmannii; assembly: GCA_009831015.1. Taxonomy (NCBI): domain Eukaryota; kingdom Viridiplantae; phylum Streptophyta; class Pinopsida; order Pinales; family Pinaceae; genus Picea; species Picea engelmannii. The sequence goes on along the minus strand of ML781016.1, from coordinate 951,589 downwards.
AGAAGCCAAGCTCAGAATACTAGTACATGAATGAAATGATTGAAATCAGGCAGAAACCAAGAGAGTATGTTTGGGAGATTGATCATAGATTGAAACATCTGAAAGGTAAGTTGGAGTATTCAATTATTGATATGCAACATAGGAAATTATTTGTGAACTCATTGTTACCACACTTGAAGTATCCTTTGAGACAACAGAAGTTCCAAAATCAAGCAGAGGCTTTGAAGGAAGCCTTACATTTGGAAGAAAATTAGTATCAACAGACAGATCCAACAATAGAGGAGCTAAAGGAGGATCTAAATAATCTGACCTTTCAACTGAACTAGAATAAGGGAAAAGAGAAAAGAGAAGTTGTTTGGTGTACGCTATTCAGGACATAAGGACATCATAAGAATGAATGTCCAACTTTTGTGCAATACTTAGAAGCAAGGGTGCAAAACCCCTTGCCAACAAGAGGACCATTGTGTGAGATTTGTAAGATGCATGGGCATGATCCATATCATTGTCCAATGATGCAAAAGTATAAGACAATACCACAAAGTTTGTATTGCAATTTTTGCAAATCAGTGGGTCACGATGATAAGGACTATAGAACACTGGAACTAATGAAAGAAAGGACTTCAGACACTTACAGGGTGCAAGCAGAGATGATGATAGGGTATTATGCACCTTATTTCAACCAGGTTCCACCACCATTCAACCCCACACAGTTGCAGTACAACAATGTGCAACCACAATATAACCACGTGCAATATAACCAAGTACCCCAATACAATGCATCGTGAGGAGATAGAGGTGGATTTAGAGGTGGAGGATGAGGAATAGGACCAGTAGTATGCCAAAACTGCCAACAACTAGGACATTATGTAAGGGATTTTCCACTTCCGCCTATGACATGTATGTATTTTCGCACAACAAACCACAAAACAGAAGACTACCCAACACTCTTTTGAAAGATTTAGGAAAAAAGGAACCAGAACAACTAGAATGTCCAGTGGATTTCTGCAGAATCCGGGGATGATGGGAAAAACATCAATATAGTTACTCGATGAGGATCCAATATAGGAGAGGATGCAACAAAACAAGATCCATCTCAACAACAATGAGTCAAGAAGAATACCGAGCCATAGAAGCAGTTTGACGTGCGAAAAGAAAAGGAAACATTTAAGGAGACCAGACAAGAGCTTCTCAAGCAAAACATTGCATCTACATCAGTTTCACAACAAACTCAAGACCCACCAATGTATGAGATTCCATCTTCAATGGACCATACCAGTAAAGGACAACCTTTAGAGAAAGTATTATAAATACTTTTCTGCAATCTTGTGTTAAGTTATTAAATGATCCATCATCTGTTAAAGTCTTATAGAATATGCTAGAAAGATGTAACACAGAGGTAGAAGGGAAGTTAGAGAAAAAAATAGCCAATCATCTCCATACAAGAAGAAGGACAAGCATAGAATTCAAGTTGAATGCCAACATTGGGGATTTCAACATGGGAGATATTATACTGGATTTAGGATTTGAAGTAAACGTCTTTCCTAAGAAGACATGGTAGTGTATGGGGGAACCCACATTAGACTATTCACCTGTCCAGTTGAAACTAGCAAATCAACATAGAGTGTTACAAATTGGAAGGTTGAAAGGTAAGACAATATATATGGATGGAGTGTGTATTGTGGCATATTTTGAAGTAATAGAGATTAGATGGTACAACACCTTACCCAACATTACTTGGATTGGATTGGGAATTTGATAACAGGTTGTGATCAACCTGAAGACAAGTAAAATGACTTTTGAATTAGGAGAATATAGAGTTATTTCACCATTGGATCCTTCAGAAGGAGAAAGGTTTGTCAAGGCGACCTATTTGGATTTGGAAGAAATATATCAGTTATACAGAACCACTGCACGAGAAGAAGATTATGTCAACCCAACTACAGATGGGGTACTTAGTTGGAGACACATTACATTGTGTGCTTCAGAATAAGACATAGGTTTAGAGAATTGGCAGCAATGACTACATGAAGTCTCCACAAGGAGGTGTGAAAGAATAGACTACGCAGTAAGATGGGTTGGTACAAAGATAATGGAACCTCCCAGTTTTCATGGGATAAACAACTTAGAGGAATTCTTGACAAAATATGAGCAGGAAGTTTTGGAAAATTAGAGACTCTTATCCATGGATATTTCACTTAAGGAAACACCTGCCATATGGTGGGGTGCACACAAAGAAACAATTCAAGATTGGTATCAGTGTAAACGACCACTGCGCATTAGATTTGGTATAGAACAAGGGAGCAATATAGTACAGAAGTATGATGGGTGAGGAACACCAATTGAACACTTAGAGAAATGCAGAACATAATGGAGGATGACACCACCAGAGGAATGGCCTCATCACTTTATTCATACATTGGAAGGGATCCCAGGGAACTGGTACATAGACTAGGAGATGCATAGAGGCACTACAGAATGGACAAGATTACAACAAAATTTTTTAGTAACTTTATCATTTGAACATGAGAACCCCAACATTGATTCAGCTCTGAAGTTGATAAGGGGAGTGATATTTTTTTATGAACCAAAGTTTGAAATTGTAACAGAATATCAACAACAGAACATACAGACATTCAAAGAGTTACACTCATGTTATCATGTCGAAGAGGAAGCACCAAATGAAGATGATACGCACAATATTTAGATCACTGAGATTGAAGGAGAGAGAGATGTTGAATGCCCATCTCTAGAATCAGAGGCATTTGTTGCACCAATAAAATTCAAGAAAGTCAATATTGGGATGAACAACAATCCTAAATTGGAAAGCATTGGAGACTACTGGGATCAACATACATTAGAAAGGATAATAGAGTTATTGCGCGAATACAATGACCTATTTCTATCAACCTTTAGAAAGATGAAAGGCATAGCAGGTGAGCTAGGTGAGATGAAGATACCCCTAAAACCAAAGGCTAGACCTGTCAGACAGAGACCTTACAGGATTAATCCAATGTATAATCATAAAGTGAAATCAGAAATTGACTGAATGTTGGAAGCTGACATCATAGAACCAGTAGAGGAATTTGAATGGATCATCCCCATGGTATTCCAGGAAAAGAAGCAAGGGGGGATACAGATTTGCGTAGATTTGAGAAAACTCAATGATGCTTTCTTACATTATCCTTTCCCTGCCCATTTTACAGATGAGGTCTTGGACAAAGTGGGAGGCTAGGAAGCATATTCATTCATAGATGGATTCTCAAGTTACCATCAGATCAAAATAGCTCCAGAGGACAATTATAAGACTACGTTTTCTATAGAATGGGGATCCTACCAATATACAATCATGCCCTTTGGATTGAAGAATGCACTAGCTATATTTTCAAGGGTAGTCATAGCTTCTTTTAAGGAATTCATACATCATTTTCTAGAAGTATATCTAGATGACTGGACTGTGTATAGTCTTTTGAAATACCATGTAGAAGTTTTAAGACTAATGTTGGAAATATGAGGAAATGTCAGATATCATTAAACATCAAGAAATGCATTTTTGGTACACCTTTTGGGATATTGTGGGACAAATAGTGTGAAAACAGGGCTTACTGGTTGACCCTTCCAAGATTTTTGTTATTGTGAACTTACCACCACCAAATTCAGTGCGCCAGTTAAGAGCCACACTAGGACATGCAGGCTACTACATGAATTTTATAAAGGGGTATGCGCAGATTACTGCACCGATGGAAAACTTGTTAAATAAGGACACCATATGTTGGCCCTTAACCAAGTTTTGAAGAGTACTTGGTCTTACTCGACCACTTTTGGGACTGCGATAGCTTGCCAAGGAAGGAGCGCAACGCGAAGCAGAAAATAAGGAAGCAAGACCTATTTTGGGGTCCATTTTAGGGTTTTTGGGTTGATGTAATGGGAAAGGGATGTCGGCACGTGGGTTTACCCACGTTTAGGCCCATTTTGTAAACTATAAATAGGAAAAATAGATAGTAAAATAAGGGAGATAGTAATGTAGTACATCTGTGTGATGTATGAATGAAAGATTAGTGCTAGTAATGGGATCTATGTGATCAGATGTATCTTAGAGCGCTATGTGCATGAGATCAGAGAGCTAAGTGCAGGTTGTTATAGACTGATGTTGAAGAGCAAGGAAGAAGGATCTAGCGAGTTGCGCAGATCTTCTGTCCTGTGAAAAGTAAGGGTCGTTAAAGCTCTGTGTTGTAACTACTTGACCAAGATAAGATAAAGAAGACTTTGTGGACATAGCCCCAGGGTGGGGGTGAACCACAGTAACTATGTGTATAGTGTTTTGTGCTTCACTCTTATGTATGTATCTATTTCTTGGCTAAATTCTTGATGTGGCTAAGTAGATCTAGTCATGCTCTGTGTTGTTGATGAATGAATGAACATTAGATCTAATATATGAGATGCTTAGTGCTTGATCTGTTAAATATAACCTATATTGTTTTGAATAAGTATTGAATCATTCTTAGTATAAGTATTCACTGCGATGCTCTGTGACTTCTACGAAGTATATTAATGAATGTATGTTAAGGAATAACTGATGCTAAGTGCATTGTAAGAAAGATAATCACAAATCTGTGTCCCATCTAAGGTTGCAGACACCTGAGTCTTGCAACCACCCCTGCCTCTACCTCGGGTGAGACTTCATTTGCTTCACAGGTGTTGCCGAAAGGGTCGGTAGTTAGGTATTTTTTGGTGCTCTCTTGAGAGTTGAACCCTGGGTCTGCCCCTATGCTAACAAATGGTTCCGTTGTTGGGACCTGGAACTGTGATTGCTGGGAACTGAAGAAGAAGAAGCTTTGTGTGAAATAAGATCTGTGTGTAGATCCGTTTCCCTAGTGTGCAGTATTATGTTTGACCTTTGAATCTTTGTGCCAAGAAGAGAGGTTAGATCTGAATAAAGAGAGGTCATATCTGAAGAAAATAAGTCATATCTGCGAAGAAAAAGGTAAGATTTGTAAGCTCTATGCCTCGATAAAGGTAAGAATAGTTAAAGGTTTTAGATTTGGAATATTTGTGCTCTGTAGAAGTAAGATAAGTGAAATTGTTTTGTTTCTAAAGCATGGATCTAGGTATGTTTGATAGATTTTGTCCTAGCTTCAAAACTAGGGCATTAATAGATGAAAGAAAGTTTGATATGAATAGATCTGATAAGTATAGTGATAGATATGTTATACCTATGCATCGAAAGAATGTATGGACTAACAAGTGGATGCAGGTTCCTAGAAAAAAAAAACTGCAGGTTATCCACCATGATCCTAGTGCGCAGTACAGAACGAGTTGGGGAACATCTAAACGGACGAGAGGATTAACCCTCTGTTATAGTTGCAGAGGACCAGGACATCTTGCTAAAGAATGCCCTGGGAGAAGACCTAGTTGCCTCTGTTGTAAGGCTATGGACCATGAAGTATTGGATTGCCCTAGAATGATTTCTAGGCTTGAGAAGCTGAATATGGAACAAGAAAACCCTGAGGGACATCAAGAGACCAAGATTATAGCAGAAACCCAGAAGGAATCACAAAATATATTGCCACAGATGAGAGATGCCTTGAATGACCACCGAAATGTTAGGCTATCAGAGATCTTCAAAGAAAAGGAGAAAATCAAAGAAAGAATAGGGGACTTTGACATTGAATGTACTCTTGATGAAGAAGCGCAAGTGAACATTATGCCAAAAAGAACTTGGGAAGCTATAGGAAAGCCTGCCATGATCCCTTCCCTAGGAGGAACAAGTTTCTTCAGAGGAAAGCTAGTAAACCTATGTTGAAGGCTCACCCAGATACCTATGACTGTCAATGGAAATTCGACAGAGGAAGACTTTGAGATCATTAAATTTGTTGAAGACAACACCCTGTTTACCATGCTCATAGGAAAACCCTGGATTGATAGAGAACAAGCCAGACGAAGAGAAGAAGAGAAAGTGTTGGAACAGAAGAAGCAAGAGTTAAAATGCTTTATGACCAGAAGGATCGCACACTTGATTGAAGAACAAAAGAGAAGATCACATATATTTAATATTAGTACCCTCGATGTCGAAGCTAAGAGAACACCTGAGGATACATAGAAGATCGAGTTACCTATTTTTGATACAGAAGAAGTATTATCAAGGAACCCTAAGAAAGATTTTACACAGCGTGAAGTAACTAAGACCATAGAAGATAAACATCAGAATGGTAAAAGCATTACTGAGACGAAACTCACTGGAAAGAAGGCTAGGAAGTTAAAAAAGAAAAGGGATAATACTGTAAGGTTACAAGAGGTTCTAGAGGACACTTCACAGCAAGAATAATTGCAGAATGGGAGCTTCATCAAGATATCAGAACAACGACATAGAGTACTTCACCACAACGAAGCAATATAGTCGTTGGAACCGATATACCCGTTCGACCGCCACTCCGAATGGATCAAAAAATAGTTATGGGTTACCACTAGACCGTTGGATAGTACCAGAACGGATAGAACGGAGTTAATGAAGGCCCCATGTGTTGATTAAGGTTGGTTGTCATTGATGTCAACCCTTGAAGAAAGACCCATAGCACAAAGGTTTGGGTAATGGACCCAATAGTGTTTGATGTAAATATGACTCATTATTGTTTTTTCATGGTTGATAAGAAGTAAATA
>ML781016.1:896273-910023 GCA_009831015.1 Picea engelmannii | reverse complement strand
TTTTTCATTGATCTTTTAAATTTATTTCTCAGGTCATTAAATGTGATCTGTAGTTAGAGTATTACTTAAGTAATCACACTTATTTTCTTTAATTAATTTTGCTTTATAATCTTTAAGTATTCATTTAACTAGGGTCGTTACATGCGCACTCAGGAATCAAGAAGTAGCACAGTGCCAAAGAGGCCAAGGAGGACAGTAATGGTACCCAGGACAGACACTCAGAAGGATTCCAAGAAGGGAGACACATCTCAAGCCGATGAGGAGGGGGCACAGGCGACGACGAGTGGGGCGAATCCCCCACATATAAAAAGAACCACAACCCAGGAAGAGGAGACATGCAAAAATATGAAGTACACCAAGGAGGGCCCAATCATCACCTTAACAAAGGATGATGTTGAGTTTGTGGAAGACAAGTTCTAGGACAGGGGGGAAGATGTTGTCCACATTGTAGAATCACAAAGATAAGAGATCATGGAAAAACTCATAGAGTTCCATGAAACTCTACAGTAGTTACAAATACATACAATGTTGCAGGCCATAGCACAACAACCTGAAAAGATACAGTGACCCCCTATGCAAAAAGAAAAATATGATACAGTTCATATAGTAGTGCAGAGCAGGGATACATTCACGGTCACACAGCAGATGGTCAGAATTGATCAAGAGACCATGCAGAAACCCATGGGGAACATTGACCACTTTGAGGTAGTCATGGCATAGATACCCGCGAAAGCACTATATGGACTCCAGGCGAGCATAATGTAGGAAGTACAATCTAGAGCCCCTGCGAATGCCACCAACTTGGAGGTTGGTAGTGTGGTCGTAGAGATGTTATAGATCACCTACAACTAGTTGACTTCAGAGAAGGATAAGGAAAAACAAATCTTTGACAAGTTAGAACAAGGGATAAAAACGGTATACAACCGCATTCTGGATAGTTTGCAAATGTCAGATAGGATCCTAGATGAAAAGATAAATATCATTGCACAGATGATTGAAGGATATAGGAAGGAGATCGAGGAGATGAAAGAAAAACTTAATCTTAGGACTCCTGATTTCAGAGAGCAGAGAGAACAACAAAAAACATTCCAGATAGTTGAAATGGAAAGGGAAGCCAAGGAAGTCACAGAACTGCTTGATAGAAATATGCAGATTTGGACCACTTTGGAAGAAGATGAAAAGGTCCAACAGTTGGACCAGAAAGAGGAGAAAATCATCGTTGCAATGCAGAAATTGAAGTAGCGACAGAAAACCATGAGAATTACAGAACGCTTGAAGGGCATGCAGGAGATGAAGACCCTACAGACAGAGTTAAAGAATGCACAGATCAATAAGCAAGCAAGACAGGCCCAGTTGGCGCCCCTCCAAGAACAATAAGCACATATAATTGCGAAGATGGAGGAAGAGAAGAAAAGGATGTCATAGGCACATTCAGGGAGCGCAACATTTCTACAAGAATAGATAACAACGCAGATGGTCGAGGTGCTAATAGATAAAGTTGCACAGGTGAAAGAAAAGGGGAAGGAACTAGCAGAGAAGTTCCACAGCTTGGAGAAGGTTGTACAGGGAGTGTGCACCACCTAAGTGTCTCAAGACGATCCACATGTCAGCGTTGGGGGCCTATTGGCACATGCCTATTTTGGGAAGAAGGATTTTTTTTTGGTGCAGACCTAACTTTGAAGAAAATTTCTATTTTTTTAGCATGCGCCTTAGGAGGCAAAAAAGAAGCATGCAAAAAAAGAAGGAAAAGCAACATGTAGGAGGAAAATCAACGTGGCGCATAGGCAGACAGGCCTAACCATGTTAGGGTTAGGATTTTTGACAAATATTGTAACAACTATAAGCCAGTAGGGTGGTATAAATAAAGACCTAATAGGTCTAGGTAAGGGTGGGTTGTTGTTGGGGTTCAGAAACTATTGATCATAGTGAGTTTCATTATGGTGATTGTGGTAGAGTGGAATAAGCTATTTCTTGAGGGTTAGGTCACAAGATGAGGATCTTGGTGTGATCTAGTCAGCCTCCCAGAGGGTACTTACCCTCATTTTGATTTTAATCCTAAATATGTAATGCGCACATCACAGATTTTGTAGCAAAATAAATAAAAGAGTAGAGAAGCCATATCTTTGTGGATGTAGCCCCAGGAGGGGGTGAAACACGGTAAAATGTTATGTTCTATGTGATTGTTACTGAAGGATTTTACTATTATGTTAAACATTATCTCAAGAATGAATTTTTAAAACTAGGTATAACAACATGCATGCATAGGTTTAAAGATGAATGAATCATAGAAGTAGATGAATGATTAATGATGATGATATATAAGGAAAATAATCTAAACATAATCCCCACTCATTCCTAGATTGCAAACACCCAAGTATTGCAGTCCCCCATAAAGCTATCTCAAGTGAGGCTGCTATGTGTACTCTGTGCACAACGTTTCCTTCTAGTTTACGGGGAGGGCCGATAATTTTGAGGGTTTTGTTGGAAACCTAATTGAAATCAAAACCCATGTCAACCCAAGTAACCAAGAATATTGTCTCCTTGAATTATGGAGAGAGGGAAGCTATATAAATTCATTATGTAAGCATTGCAAAGGGAGGCCCATTGAATACCCCTTGAGGCACCTTGGAGAGAGATATTTTCATTGAGAGGAATGTATTCCTTCTGGTGTCTGAAGAAATGTCACTTATGTGAGAGCCTTCAATACTTTGTGTAAGAGAAGGTTGCTCTGGGTTTTCATCACTGTAAGGAGCATGTACCACATTTTTTTATAAGTTTTCACCCCTATTATAGAAGGACAATAAAGTTATTCATATTCCAAGAAGATCCAAAGATGTAGCCAACAAATTTTTATTGAACTACATTAACACATGGGTGTCAAATTATATGTGTGATTTTTTCTGCATTCTCGCTTGATTAGGTAGAGATTTTAATTGCACATATGCACATAATTATGAAACTTTTTCTCACATTTATATGCAATGCTTATTGATTATTTTCTCATGTTCACATGTGATTAAGCATTAGTAAAAGGTCCTCATTGGAGTATTTTTGTAGAGAAAGATATCACAGAAAATCCTAGATCAAGTGGTATCAGAGCTGGTCTGACCAAGTTTTGCAGATTGTGAGTAATCATGGGCAAGGAAAAGAAGAAAGCATGGCTTCGTGAGCTTGAAAAATTCTACCAAACCATTCAAACTGAGAACATTGAATTAAGGAGGTTGCTTCAATAATCTGAAGAAGAAAAGAGAAAACTACAACTGTTGCTATAAGCTATAGAGGAGCAAGTTGGGGAATGCTCCATGATGGAAGCAGAGAGTCCTTCCAAGACCATACCAACTTGTGGCAATGGCAGGTATACTAGTTATGGTTCTTGTCATGGAAATTTTGATGGCTAGACATATTTTCAGATGATAGAGGATTATCTCCAAACACCAGGGAACCAAGGTGGTTTACTAGAAGCCTCATCTACAGCTTCATCCAACCAGAAGGAGCAGTTGGCCAAACTTTAGGAAGACAACCAAGTGTCACAAACATGAATGTAGGTAAAGGATTCTCCATATTCAATTCCTTCCCTCATTAATGATGATGCCTATTTTGGAGCTTTTGAAAGGAACACCAAGGGCATTGGCTTGAATTTACTAAAGAAGATGGGGTATAAAGGAGGAGGTCTTGGTAATGATGGTCAAGGCATCATTCGACACTAGAGGTTGAAGGAAGACCCTAATATGTGGGATTGAGGTATGGTGAAAGAGAATGCTCAAAATAAGAAGAAGCAGAGGATTCTTCAAGAAAAGAGTTGATATCATCACCAACACCATCTTGGTACAAGAAGAATGTTGCAAAGTGATGGAAGAGAAAATCTCTTTACATTGAAAGAAAGACAGACATGAAGTCACACAACTATTTCACTCATTGCAAAATGAGTGGTCACTAGAGAAGGAAATGTTGGAAGCTTCACCCCAAGATTCATGGGACACCAAACAAGAATCCCATACCAAAGCATATGTAGTTGGAGGTTCGATCCTCCTTATTTGAAAAAAATGGCCAAAAATAAAATTTCCCATAATTTGATGAAAACAACACCAAGTCGAAGAACTCGATGATATCTTTCCAATGACGCAAATGAGACCTTAAACAAACTCTAGATGCAAAATCTATGGCCATATGAAATTTTTGGCAAATAGGAAAATCTGACGAAATTCGTACAGTGTTGACGTCAGCATGACATCAGCATGCTGACTTAAAAGCACCATAGGCTACCACGTGTCATGAATTTATGGCATTTTTAGGGGTCCATGTGGACCAATAAAAATGTTCCAAGTGGCAGTCGTACGGATGTTGACGTGTCAGCGAACGTGGATATATGGTGATGACGTCATCATAATAACTAGACCATATAGAATGTTGACTGGGTAGTATGGCGTTTACATGGTAGAGTGATCTGTCTGTTGACTGAGTAGTACGAAACTGACATGGTCAAGTGACTGGGTAGTACGGAAGACGACGTCGCAACAAAAGAGGCTGCCACGTGTTAGATGGATTTGTCCTTTTCAGGGTTCCAAATCGACCAATAAAAATGTGCCACATGTCATCTGTACAGATGACATGGTAGTACATAGGTCGGTGTGGCATTGATTGGGTGCTTATGTGGCACTGATGTAGACATTGATTGGGATGATGACAGGGCATTGTACACTGACTAAGCAAGCGATGTGGCATTGATAGTGCGGTTGACTCAGTTCCGTGTGGGCCAATCACAGGTTGCCACATGGTAGCCCGAATTTTCCCAATGAGGGTTGGGTCCAAAAAATTCAAAAAAAAAATTAAACGACCATCGAACCAACTGGTATCCAAACGACAAATGAGCATCAGAATAATTTGCAGTCGAACATCAAAATTGGAAAACATTTAATGGCGACCAACCAACAGAAGTTTTCTTTGGCAAAATGGGTCATATCGGTCGACGTCGAATCTAGCGACTGGACTGACAAGCTCCCGAATAGAATACATTATATTGCGGGTCTTAAATGGGGGTCTGCGGGGCTTAACCCCTAGACCTCCCCATAAATAATGACTTAATATTGCCTCCGCCAACTAATGGGACAATGACCTTATTGGTTTATCTGCCCAACCGCATTTTATTTAAACCATTTTTTTCCCATCCTATGGAGTTTTGGGTGCATGCCCCAAGGCTGGCACTTTTTTTTAAGCAACATAGCAATTAATGCAATATGTACTTGCAGGGAAGGGAAAAAATTTCGAGGCAAAGAGCCGAAAGGAGCCTGGAAGTGACGGTGACATAATTTGAAGAAAGTATAGTCATTTTTAAACGATTTCTCGCCATTAATCTACTCATGCAGTCAAATTTGGATCCAAGCAATAGATTTTTGGGCTCATGTAAGAAGCCCATTTTTTTCATTAATGCATGGCACATTTTTCAAGGTAGAGTTGCACCTTTTCGAATAGATCGAGTTTATAGTCAAAAGTTGCATAATGATGAGATGGACCCGTTGGTGTTGTGTATGCTAATATTTTAGAAACCGATTGAGTGCCTTGGAACAAAAACCGATGGAAGTTTCATGCATTTATGATTTTTGCCTCTTTTTGGAAATTGAAAGAGGGTGAATGTATGTTGTAGATTTTGGTGATCTTTGAGTGTTAAAGCAGGGCAGAAAGATTTGAATTATTGCATGAAATTCCTTGTTTGGGCCTTGCATGCAAATTGAGACAGTGTGATAAGAGGCCATTTTGACACTTCGACATAAAGTAGTCGTGTTTACAACCAAAAGTCTCATAATTGTGAGACGAGTGTAATGATGATGGCATTTGCCTTATTTCTTATGTTGCACATGTTTGTAATGTGGGGTTTAAAAACCATAGAGTTCCCACTAGTGCACATTTGGAGGTATTCACCTTAATGTTAATGATGTAAAAGGTTGTAATTAGCCACTCTTAAAGTGATGATGAGAGTGAGAGGCATTGTTTTGACTAGGCATGTCTTGACAACATTGTAATGAGTCTTGTAGCCACTATTGAGTGAGAGGCATTGTTTTTCCTAGGCCTGTTTTGACAACATTGTAATGGGTATTATAACCACTATTGAGTGAGAGACATTGTTTTTCCTAGGCCTGTCTTGATAACATTGTAATGGGTCTTGTATCCACTATTGAGTGAGAGGCATTGTTTTGCCTAGGCGTGTTTTTGACAACATTGTAATGGGTGTTATAGCCACTGTTGAGTGAGAGGCATTTTTTTTCCTAGGCTTGTTTTGGCAACATTGTAATGGGTCTTGTAGCCACTGTTGAGTGAGAGGCATTATTTTTTCTAAGGCTTGTCTTGGTAATCATGATAAACTTGTCCATGAGTGTTTTATAAACTCTTGGAAAGTATGGTCCGCTTTGAAAATTTGTAATCCATGTATTTTCAGTTAAAGATTTTCATTGATGCAAGTATTTTCATTGACATCCTCATTCTGAAGTACAAATGTGAAGGAGAAGAAGGGTCTGGCCTTTTAGAGACATTTGTTATGCAAATCAAAGAATTAGCTACATATTTGTATTGGTGCAAGTGTAGACATTTACATCCTCATTCTAAGGTAAAAAGGTGAAGGAGAAGAAGGGTGTGGCCTGTTAGAGACATTTTTTATGCAGATTGAGCAGTGGGGAAGTGCATCGTGGAGTGTAATACTCTTCCTAGAAGTTGGTTGTGCAGATTCAAGTCACAGTTTCTATCTATACTTTTGGAGGACCAAAATAGATTTTTGTGGGGAGGTATGATCCAGGAGGATATTGATGCAGGAACATCGTTGGCAAGCACGCAGAGGCAGGACCACTCAGCACGTGGGAGTTATTCCAGAACTTCAATGTTAGCAGTTGCAGCCGATTTTGAAATCTGCCTCAACTCAGCACCGGAATTTACCTTTGGAGGCACACTTGAACTAGTGCTGAATTTTACCCTTTGAGGCACGTTTTGAAAATCGCAAGCGGAGCAGGAGTTTCCACTATGGCTCTGGAGTGCGACTGGACTAAGATAGCATAAGATGAATTTTAGAGTAGGCAAGTAGCCAGGGGAAACCCTAGAAATATTTTTGAGTTAAGTAGAAGTTTGTACTCCCAAATTGGGGGGGCTTCAATACAGAGAGAAATTAGTTGTAAGAGAGAACTGCGAGTTAGCAGAAGATCTCAATTTTTAAGTTACTGTAATTTGAATGTATCTTGTATCCATTTAGGCACTTGTGAATATAACAGAAGGAAAATTGAACCAAATACACATTGTATGATAGGTGTTTGCAATTTCCTGATATTTTTCTTCTTATGAGAAAGTGAATGAATCCCTGTGGGAGAGTACAAAACTGTGAATGTTAGTTTTTCAGTTTCAATTGTTTCTCTTCATTTAAAGTTATGCAATGTGTGCATCAAGCCAGAAGGGAATGCAAGGGGACTGGGAGGGGGAATTTCTCTATGAGATATCCCTTGGATATGATTTATCGAGATCCCTTAGACGCAAGGAGTGGACAGGAAATCGAAGTCTGCACCAGACGAAGCTCAAGAGGAATAACACTCTGGGAAAGTGTTGTCGAGATCTAGGAATCCATTTCCCAGGAGAAGCGAAGGTCGGAACCTTCAGGTTCTTAGAAAATTATTCTAAGTCTGAAAGATTAAAAATCTCAGGAGGGGGAGCATTGTTGACCGTCATATTGCGGTGAAGGTTCAGTGGTCGTCTAAGGTGAGACAGGCACGCAAATTTCAACATTGTGTATGCCCAAGAGGAAAGATCCACGAGGACCTAAACGGACGGTGGAGAGCTTTAGGGGAGGAACGTGAAATTCCATGAGTCATTGGATCGGGAGGAGTTGCGAGTAGGTTATTGGGGAGACCTTTCAACACTCGACCCTCAGGGGGAATAGTAGCCATCGGACCCCAATAGATTTGGGTCGTTGATCCCATTTTAGGTTTTTGGCTACTGGGAACGCAAAGGGAAAGAGATGGGACTCTTGGCCCACAAAACCCCAAAAGGATCCAGACCGTCGGATCTTTAGAGGTTGGGAGTCATCGATCTGGAGTGTGGAATTGTATCAGGTTTCGGCTACCGGGAGTACAAGAAGTGAGAGCAGGGACTCTTGACCCGCGAAACCCTGAAAGGATCCAGGCCGTTGGATCTTCGAAGTTTTAGAACCGTTGATCCATGGTGTGGGGGTATTTAGAATTTCACCGACCAGGGACACAAAAGGTAAGAGTCGGGGCCCTTTACCTACGAAATCCCAAAAGGATTTAGAACGTCGGATCTTGGAGGCTTAGAGTCATTGATCCACAACAGGGAAGTGTTTCGGCTTTCTTGACTTGGAGGAATGAACAGAACTCGTGAGGGGTGAAGTCGTAAAACGCAAAACACCTTTCAAGATAAGCTGGTGGTCATGCCTGCGGTCACGAGGAGTGGGGGATGTGCCTAAAACCATCTTGCACGGGTAAAATACATACAAGAGTCTGTGGACTAATTGTTAGAGGTTCTAGTTCGAAACCAAGAGAGTTGCTCCAGCTCCGGAATTCGGAGATCCTGACCAGGAGGTCGTGCAGCCCTGAGGAGGGATAGGGGGTCTGCATCAGATATCCACACAAGGGTTGATTACTTTTCACACCATGGAGAAGATCATTAAAATAATGATTGATGATAGGTGACAAAGTTTAAAAGGAATGTTTAATGCTTCATATTGTAAAAATGATCAATATTTTTTATCATAATATGCTCATGTGTTTTTCATTTAATTAGTAAAAAGGAAATTAAAATTAAGAGTGAGAATCCAACTAGCAAATTAGTTTCCTAGTTTTAAGGGGAAATTAGTTTTTTGTGAGAAACCACCTCACAAATTAGTTTCCTAATTTTAAGAGGAAGTTGGGAGTCTCATGAGTTGATTTGGGATTCTTCCTCATTTTATCACAAGTGGTTTCCTAGTATCAAGGGGAAGTTAAGGTTGGTTGAGATGATTTCTCATTTTTGTCCTTGAGTGGTTATTAGATCCTAAAATTGTGGATCTTGTCTCCTTGAATTATGGAGAGAGAGAAATTGTCAGACAGTTGGAATAGGTTGATGGACAGTTGGTTTGGATTGTTGGTTGTCATTGATGTCAACCCTTAGAGAGTGATATTGTATATTGATTTCAACCCTTAGATATTGATGTCAACCCTTGGAGAAGTATGGTAGCACAAAGGTATGGGTAAGGGACCTGAGTTTGTTTGAGGTATAAAGGCATGAAGATCAGTGAATATGCATGTAAGACTATTCTATATGGATAGTACATGTCATGCCATTTCCGGTGATATATGGAACATCACATAACTCCTCACAGTTAGAGAGTTATGACCATGTGAATTTGGAGATCAACCCTGATGAGTTATCTAGAAGCCCCTAGAAGGTCAAAGAAGTAAATTATTCTAGAAGCTCCTAGAAGAAGTGTACTAGTCAAATTGATAGTAACTAGGAGTTAATCATGGGTATAGTTGTTGCATTAAGAAAATAATTAAAAATAAAGTGGATGCAATAAGAAGCAGTGAGTTAATTATTTATGAATAAGTTAAAGTGGTTGCAAAGAGAAATTATTTAAATAATAAAGTGGTTGCAACAAGAAGTGGTGAGTTTACTATTTATGGATAAGTCAAAGTGGTTGCAAAAAAAATTAATTAAATAATAAAGTTAGTTGCAACTAGAAGTGGAGAGAGTACTATTTGTGGATAAAGAGGTTGTAAGTGTACAAGTGGTTAGAAGTGGGTTATCCCTAGAAGAAGGAAGTTGGGTAAAGTTAGTTAGAAGGTAACCCCTTGAGGAAGCTACTTAGAGAGTATAAATAAGAGAGCAAGGAACTCCCATTAGAACCTACCCCTACCTATTGAACATTATTGAATATCCATTTTTGAAATGTTTATTTCAGGTACTCATTGATACATCTGAAGTTACGCAAGTTTGAGGTAGCAAAGGAGGGTTGACAATGAAAGTTTTGGAGTTGCAAATTTACTGGAAAAACACTAGTTTTTTAGGTGTACGTGGGATGCAGTGGAGGAAGGTGCATACATACACGGGCTGAAGGATAAAAGGGCGTGTACATAAGTAGGTTGAAGAAAACTAGGTCGCATACAATTGGGAAAATCCATGAAATCTTGAGTAGATGAAGATGCCAGGTATGTAGAGTTAGAAAGAAATATCCCAGGAAGGTCTACAGTGATCAAGTACAACAAATCTATCTACAGGTTCAAAAGTTATTTCATATTCTTATGTGTAGTTGGATATTGTTGTCTACATGAGATATGGTTATGGGAGATTGAGGATTTTCCCTATAGAGTTTGTTGGTTGTATGACACATGTTGTATGAGCTAGATCTACAGAAATACAACAATGGTATGTTTGGTATTCGTTATCGTTACATCTTGTTGGGGTGAGTGTTGAGGTATATCTTGTATTTCTTGGTACATGGTTGAGGTTTTTTGGTTGTGATGTGTTGGTGAAGTTTTTGGTTAGTTTGAGGTTGCATATCAGTGAGGGTTTGATGTTTAGTCCATGTGAGGATTTATTGCACATGATTATGATTGTATGAACATGTATGGCACATGACTAGAGAGACATAAATGCTCATGATTTGAATGATATTATTGTCATATTGAGTATGAGATATATGTTATCAGATCTGATCTATTGAGGGATATTATTCGTACATGTTTAGAGGCACTTGCTAGTAGTGTTGGTGACACATGATTGGTACATGTTTGGTGCATGGTTAGAGGCACTTGCTAGTAGTATTTTTGACAAACGGTATATGGATAATGTGGCATAGATATCTTGATATATTATTAAAATCACATATTGGTCTTGGTGATGGCTATGAGGTATTTTGATGTGCATAGTTGATGCACTTGTGATGGTACAGGTTGTGTGAGTGATTGATGTACATGGTTGATAGTATAGGTTGATTTGTACAGGTTGGGACATGTTGCAGGTTGATGTGACAGAGGAAGCAAAGGGTCTAAGTTTTAGAAAATCGAGAACCCTATCCTTCTAAAGGTGTACATAGGATGAAGTATCAACATACCATGTACATACATAGGTTGAAGTATAGATAGGTTGAGTATATACGTGAGTTGCAGCATATATAGGGCACGTACCTGTTGGTTTTTGTTGGTACAGGATGATTACAGGTACAGGTTGATCACAGGTTATTGGTACAAGTTTGTTGCAGGTTGTTGGAAAAGATTTGTACAATTTTATAGTGGTATATATCACAGTGACAGTGTGATAGTGGTTTCATCGGTTATTTGGCACTTATATTTCAGGACGACAGAACAAGGCAAGGAAAGGGGGTTGTATCCTCTTTCTGGTTGGTGTTGTAGAATCATGGAGTTGGAGCTTCCTTCAGGTTGTATCATGAGAACTAAGTGGTTGTATCCACCTTCCACTTGTATCAGGAGAACATAGGGGGTTGTAGCCATAGAATTAGGGAGTTGTAGCTTCCCTCAAGTTGTAGCCTGAGAAAATAGGGTGTTGGAGCCTCCTTCAAGTTGGAGCTGGAGAATTGGTAGTTGGTGCTTCCTTGAATGTAATTATTAAATATATAAAATAAAATCATTCCATGGTTTTCTCCCACATTGTTTTTCCACTTAAAATACTGGTGTACTTTGCATTGTGTGTATGTGTCTATTATTGTTTATTATGCATTGATGAATGTTAATGTTTTATGATGCAATAATATATTAATGATGGATTGATTAACATTGTTGAATAAGTTAAAGGAATATATATTGTGATTAAAAGGATTAATAAGTGGTATAAATTTCTCATTATTGATTCACCCCCCCTCTAAGTAATCCAACAATTGGTTTCAGAGTAGTTTCCTTCAAGAGACAGTTTAACCACTGGAAGGAGATCATGGAATTTACTGAGAATGGAGTACCAATGTTTGATGGTCAAGGTGGTATAAAGTATGAGATGTGGAGCATAAGAACAAGAAAAATTTTAGAGGCATAGTGATATGATATTTGATATTCAGTTGTGACAGGATATAATGCTACAAAGAAAGCAAAGACTACAACCAAGAAGGAATTGAAGAAGAATAACAAAATTGCAATGGACTTAATTTTGGAAGGACTATATGATTCAGTTAAGGACAAGGTGGGTAAATTTTCTGTTGGAAACACCAACTACACTGAGAGGGGGGGGTGAATAGTGTAGGGATATTTTTCCAAAAACTCCTTAGTTAAAAATCACCATTAACTCATTTCTCATTGCTGTCATTTATAACCAGTTAAATTTCAACACATATCAGAAATATATCATCAACAATTCATCACCAAAAGGAACACAAAGAACACAAGATGTATGTACAAATTATTTTTTTTACGGACTACGATCCTTGGGGTTTTTCAGCAACAACTGAATAGAGTACAACTCTACAAGAGAACCAGCTCTATGATGCAAGACTCAACTTACACCCTTAGCACCAACTTATATGAGGCAACAATCCTCAACAGATATCAATATGTACCATAAACAAGTGCATCAACCATGCACCAACCTGTGCCAAACAACCTGTAATCAACCTGTACCATAAACAAGTGCATCCAACCATGTACCAAGTATATAAAAATCATGTGTCAACTACTCATCAACAATGACTCATCAATATGTACCAACATCATCAATTATACACCTCATGTATGTGCCAACTCATCAACTACTTGTCTCAACCATGACTAGTTTTGGATTAGTCAACAACCCTAACATGAAATACTCATAACTTTGTACCTATAATGAATAAATATATGAAACTGATACAAAATGTTATTCAGTGTTTTTTTGTGAAATTCCTCCAGGTGTCACTACTTGGAACCTCTCAAAAAAGGAGTTATAGCAACAATGGCATACCTTGCGAAATTCTGGCTTATTCTAGAGAGAGACCTTGTAGAGTGTGCCCCGCACACAATATTTTTTCAATAGATATGAAACTATTAAAAAACATACTACAGACTATAATATAACCAACATAATTGGTCTCACTAAATTTGGATTTGTTATGAAGAAGTTATGACGTTTTTACCCGAAACACCTGTTTTAGACTAGTGTGAGGACTAGCCAAAAACCCTATTTTCCATGTAGTGTATCTCCAAAAATAAAATGACCCACAAGTTGAATGTTTTACCACAGATACTTGGATATTTTTCCTCAATGGCATATCAATATCACGGTCTGAATCATTATAGAAAACAATTTATTGCGAAAATGGTGAGATGACATGTAAATAACATACCTTAGAAAGCATCATGAAAAGAATTTATCCTCCCTTGAATTTCGACCCTCTTTTCTTCACCTTCCCTCTGAAATTTGGCTTATATATCTTTTGGTTACCTCAGTAACCTATAGATCTTCAATATGCTCAAGTGTTCCACACCAAAAATGCTCAAGAAGCTCTCACAAGAAGCTCTCCATCAATACTCCAAACGATATTCTCACAATAAGCTCTCCATTGATCCACAAAAAAGATAATCTACAAGAGACCATTGCTATCTTATTTATACTTTCATCCTCTAGGTAACTTGACCCATTTTTAGGTCACTTAACCCATTTCGAGGTCACTTAACCTATTTTCCTTATTTTAGGGTTAACCACTTTCCATAAATAGAAAGTTCTTCAATACTTTATCATTTAAATATTCCTTCTTGATTTTGTCACCTTACTTTATCATTTCTTGATTTTGTCACTTCTCTTTATT
>ML781016.1:873807-890535 GCA_009831015.1 Picea engelmannii | reverse complement strand
CAATGCATCATATACCAATGAAACCACATCGATCCATCTTCATCATGTATCAATGACAACTCATTGATCCATCTTCATCATATCAATGACAACTCATTGATCCATATTCATCTATGCATTCTCATCAAGGAAAATACATATTACATTACATCAATCATCAATCAATCAATCCTTTGGCATCAATCAATCACTTGACATCAATCAATCAAACCATTGGCATCAATGACAACATGATCCAACATTTTCATCGGCTAAAGAAATTTGGGATAAGTTACATGATATATATTCTTAACCCATCATAGAGTTAGAGAATGCCAAAGAATATGCAGGTATAGAAAAGGAAGAAAGATGTTCATCATTGCATACAGATTCAGAAGAAGAAGAGTATGTAATCAACAGAATTATGTTTTTTTTCTTTAATTGTGAAAAATGAGGACATATTGAAATTGAATGTCGTGGAGGTAATGAGACATAAAATCCAATTGAAATAGAAGACAATTATGAAGAAGAATTTGTTGGGTATGTGTTATATTCTTTGCATGAGTCATAGTGTTTGAACGTCTGCGTCGGGCGTGCAGGGGGGTTAGAGGGGGGGTCTCTAGGACCCCCTCGGGGGGTGCAGGGGGGTGGACCCCCCGTGCAAGGGTTCAGGGGCAGCGCCCCTGGAAAAAAAAATCGCATCGGGACCGCATTATATTTAGGTGGTTTTTCAGCACATGGTTTCTTTGTCGATGGTTTTCTATTTCCGATTAAGGAATTAGGGTTTTAGACTAATCCAGGTCATTGTGTTAGGGTTTTGGATGCCATTGGCTCCTATATGTATTTTGTATTGTAAACATTGTAACACAATGAATGAATATAGAATATGTTGGTTTTCCCGGTTTGGGTTTCCAGGGGAAAAATCTCTGTGTAATGTTTGTATTTTCCATTGTATCTTTTCTGTTCTTTTCTGAATATCTGTTTGTAGTAGACATTGTACAAGGTTAGAATTTACAAAATCAATCAGTGATCTAGATGAACTAAAAAAAGAAATAGAAGAAAACAAGTCACTCAAGAAAGAATTGATGAATAAAAAGGAAAGTGTTCAAGGTTCCGAAGAAGCTCAGAAGGTAATCAAGAATTTAAGAGCTCAACTAGAATAGGCTAGAAGAATTGAAGAAAATCTAGAGTATCAAAAGTAGTGTTTAGAAGCCAACATAGTAGCACAAAAAGAAGCAGAAAAGAGAGAAAATATATTGACAGATCATCTCAAGGAAAGAACCATGACTTAAACCAGCTTGAGGAAGAGTTTGGTCAAGAAGAAAGAATACTCGAAGAAGAAATAATTACATTGAAAATACAACTTGAAGAAGCAAAGAGAACAAAATAAGTCATGAAGTCTCATATAATGAAAAAAGAAGAAGAGGTTGAGAAGCTTGAAGAAGAAGTTGTCACACTAAGAGTCAAAGTCATCAAGATCAAAAAGAATGTTGAAGAGATAGAAACATCCACATTAGCATTAGAGAATGAAGAGAGGCATTCTAGGTTGCCAGAAAATAAGAATGAAGAAAAGAGAAAGAGTTATGCAAAAGTACTCAAAGGAAAGAATCATGGTCAACAAAAATATAATAGAATTGATAAAGACACATCTTCAAGAAGACCCTCCACATTCAAGCCACAAAGAAGCTTCAATCATGATCAGCTAAGACAGGAATTCAACAAGACTACACCATTCACTCCCAGGTATCTAAATTTATTTTATGGTCATTGTTTTTATTGTATTAACTTTGGACATAAGGTTTCATATTGTTGGGCTTATGGAATAAATGTTAAAGAAATAAATGTGTATGTGGCCCCACGTAGCATTGAATGTTACAAATTTCATAACTATGGACACATAGCTCATGATTGTAGAAAAATGATCAATAATTCCATGAAAGAGAACATTGATATCATATATAATAAAGTATGGAAAAGAAAACAAGAAGAACATGTGAAAAAAGACTAGGTCCCAGAGATCGCAAGATTGGCAATAATACGAGATGAAGACAAATCTACAAAGAAAAAGGAAGATGTCAGACACATAAAGGTTTGGAGAAGAAATGAAAGAAAATAAGGACAAGTGAATAAAGAATAGGTTCAAGAGATTGTACTTTCAATAATTATAGAGCAAGATCAATCCATAGGCACAAAGGGAGAAGTCAAAGTTCAAAGAGATGGTGACTCTACAAACATAGAGGAAGATGACTTTGCATCAAAAAATATATTATTCTAAGCCATCTAGCTTGGAGATGCCTAGGTAATATGAATATGATATGGGGGGAGTCTATGCAGTAGCTTAGACATATTAGAGAACCATATTTCGAGTCGCTTACAGAGTTTGAGTAGACAGACTCAGAGCAGTCAGCTAGCAAAAGTATAGTATGGCAGATTGAATAGTTGACAAAATTACATAGGAAGAGGTCTATGATTGTATTCATACAAAGATATATTCAACGCGGGTTGTTCCAGACATGCATAGTTTGAATTACAGATAGAGAAGACCAATGGACATATTTGACATTTGATGATTAGTTGCAGCAGTGAAAGAATTCATGATAGTACAGTGACAGATGGGTCAGCATTATGGATAGTTGAGTAGCAGAGTCTTGGACAGTATGGACAGAGATGAATTCGTAAGATGCTTAGCAGTGGCTTAAAAATTGGAATCAGTTGAAATCAGTTTATCATAGAAAGGAAAGCAGTGAAAGGCACAACAGAACAGGGAAAGAGAAATCGTCAGCAAAAGCGATATCATCATAAGGATATTGTTGAATTGTATGGGTCACATGGACACCGATGGATTCGTAAGAACACTTAGCAAGTTTGGATAGATATATGACAGTGGATGAGATCATGGATTCATAGATTGATTCAAATATTGATTCATAGATTGGTTCAAAGATTGGTTTAGAGATAAAGGAACATTATCATAGTGAATGATAATGACACGGGAATATTTGAATGCTTATTCTTGAATTCTTTTCATATATGTCAGTTTATTAAACAAGGAAGCACCAATGGAAAAAAAACTCCAAAAGGAATCCCTACATGTCGTATACACGACATCTTGCAATGAATTCAAGGGAGAGAAATAGAAGCAGGAAGACACATAGAAAGATCATTCAAAGAAGTTGTCAGACATAAAGGTAAGAATAGAGGTATGATTCCAGGAGGAGATATTTCTCAGATGCATGGATAAAGAGTTATATGCTTGGATAGAGAGAGAACATAGGCATGATTCCAAAGGGAGTGATGGTCACAGGGGAAGCATGAGCGATATGAATTCAATGTTGCATCAAAGTGATACCCTTTTTCAAAGGGAAAAATATTATTCAGATGAAGGGAGAGAGATTAATCAAAGGCTTAGAAACATAGACAAAGATCAAAGGCATTTAGATAGGGGGAGAAGCACCAAGGAGAGTTTATTCAGGGAGAGTAGCCTCGAAGGGAGATACCCTTTTCCATTGATGTCAAAGGGGGAGAAATATAAACATTGATGAGGAGTATAAGCATGAATGTTATCATGACTAAGTGTTTCCATCAATGTTGGTGTTGTCATCAATGCCAAAGGGGGAGATTGTCAGAAAGTTGTCTTAGGTTGATGGAAAGTTGGTTTGGATTGTTGGTTTTCATTGATTTCAACCCTTGGAGAGTAATATTGTAGATTGATTTCAACCCTTAGATATTGATGTCAACCTTTGGAGAATTCTGGTAATGAAGTCTAGTAGAAAAAAGGTATGGGTAAGGGACACGAGTTTGTTTGAGGTATAAAGGAATGAATATCAGTGAATATGAAGGTAAGACTATTCTAGATGGATAGTACATGTCATGCCATTTCTGTTGATATGTGGAACGTCGCATAAATCCTCACAGTTAGAGAGTTATGACCATGTGAAGTTGGAGAACCCTCATGAGTTATCTAGAAGTCCCTAGAAGGTCAAAAAATTCATTATTCTAGAAGCTCCTAGAATAAGTGTACTAGTCAAATTGATGGTAACTAGGATTTAATCATGGGTATAGTTGTTGCATTAAGAAAATAATTAAAAATAAATTGGTTGCAACAAGAAGTGGTGAGTTTACTATTTATGAATAAGTCAAAGTGTTTGCAAAAGAAATTAATTAAATAATAAAGTTAGTTGCAACTAGAAGTGGAGAGATTACTATGTGTGGATAAAGTAGTTATAAGTGTGTTAGGCCTAAAATAAGGAATTTGGGTAAAGTTAGTTAGAAGGTAGTTGTTGACGCTTAAAATCGCAACGATGAATATTGCTCGCAAATGATTGTCAAGCTCTATTATTTATTTATATTAATAATAAATTAGTAGGTGGGACCCCCTTGTAGCCTTGTGGCGCTATGGTGGATATGATGCAATTATAATTTTTTGCTATTGTGATGATACCAACACATTCTTCTATAGTTCGATGTTTCAAATTATGGTTTAAAATGTTATGATGACATAAGCTGGTGGTTGATTATTGCATGGCACTGGATGGTTTTTATGACCTTTCGCAAATTATACTAAGGTTGCCCTATGGATGAAAGGATCATTATCATTTTTGTTTTGATATTGCGATTAAACATGGAATAATTGGCTTAACATGATCTTGATATAAAGGATGATATGGGAGCTCTTTTAAACAAAAGGACTATACACAAGCCCTAATGTTATGTGTAATTGTAACAAAAGGAGGGTGCATAAAACCTTGCTACTTGAATTATGCGCTTTGTTAAATTATATATGTTGATGCATATGGGGTAACGTTATGGCGCATTTTTATTTTTTTAAAAGAGTTTACTAAAGGTGGCACATTATGCAAAAATGGATATGAAAATGGTTTTGTGGTTGATTAAATGCTTAGAATTATGGTGAACTGGTTGGATTGTACGTTGAATTGAATGAGGTTGGGGATGGAAGCGACGTGCATTTATTGCACGTCACTCAAACAACCCTCGAGGCTCATCACCCTAGTCATACTTTCATTTTGGTTTTTTGACTCTGGTGGTGGTTATTGCTCCGCGATTTTTGGTTGTGAAGAGGCATATAGGCTAACCCTCTTCCTCACGCAGGATTTTCCAGGTATGGTTCCTTACTCTTCCATCCATGATGTTTTTTCTTCCCTTTGAATCAATGTTTGGCTCAGGATTGCTCACGGCCTGTGTTTTTCTTAAGCTATTATTGGATATTTGAGCTGTGTAATTGGTGTTGTGCCTATGGGTTCTTCTGGTGATTATTTTGGACTATTGGTTTTTAAAGAAAAAAGAGGAATGGTTGTGTTCTCCTTGTTGTGGATAATCTTTGTGTAAATTTATGGATAAAATGACAGTGAAGTATGTTCAATCGGATTGGGTTTTTGAGTCTAGTTCTCTATGGAAATGTATTGCTATGCTGGCAAGCTCTAAGCTTTGTGCATGGGTGTTACAACTAGTCTTTGTGTTTAAACATTTTCCACTCCATTTTTCATCTCTGTGGTTGATATTTTCAATCCTCTGGGTCACAATGTGGATTGATTGGAAGTCTAAAGAGTTTTTTCCTTGAATTGGCACAACCCTGAGCTATTAGCTATCATAGTATTTGTCTCGTTAACATTGTTGATTGGAAAATGGCACAGATAGGTTTAACAACACCCAGAAATTTTAATGGAAGCATCATATATGTTTTGGTTGGGCACGGGTTTGTGTCTTGGACACTCATTTTACTATGTCATTTAAGGGTTCACTCCGTCTCGTTCTCTGTTGGAGGTGGTTGATTGTCATGCTAGTAACCCTCACTGTCAAGACTATTGTTACATGTTAATTCTCTGTGGTAAATTTTTTAAGGCACGAGTTTTCTGTGCTTTCCAAGGACTTATTCCTTTGATTGAGCCATATGTTATTACTCTATGTGCATTATGTTAAACCCTAATTACGATCTTGATATCATTTCAAATCTAGACAAAGGTAAAGAGCATTGTGTGTTCTTGGTCTAGTGGGCACGAGTTGGTTTTATTTCTCGATTGGGTAGTTTTAAAAGAGGTATATACATGCCGATATATGTGAAGTTTGGGCTAAATATTTGCATGTTATTTTGATTCAAATGTTATTCAAAACAATCCTTATGTTGATTATTTTTAATGGAGCATTGTGTGTGAATGGGTTGGGGCCCAATTATGAGTATTAACGCCCAGTTTGATTGTCTTAGACAATGTTTGAATAGTAAGAAAAATGGTGGTAAATATTGTGAATACTCTTATCGATTCTTAAGAATAAGAATTGGATAAGTATGGTTGGAATCACTGTGCATATTTCTATTTGGTTTTAAAAGGAAAAGGATTTAGCATTGGAATATGAATGACTGTGGCTCAAAAGGTTGTTTTGTTTATCATATAAATGGAAATGTTGTTATTATGACTGTTGTATAAGTTTATATGATTGCAAATGCTACTGAAATTGAGTATTTATGGGCATATGAATTTTTTTTTTGAAATTCAACAAGAAATCTATAAAAGAAGTGACAGTTTAGATGGTGGTTTTGAAAAGTGAATGTTGATTGAATTATGGAGGTCTGAACAGAGTTATGATTGATTGTTTGATTTGATTTTTTTTATATGAAAAATATCCATATTTTATTCCTTCTCATGCTACCACTTTTCACTCATTATACCCCTCTCATAATCCCAATATCATTTTTGGCATCCCTGTTCTGTAAAATAAATTTAAAAACTTTGTATAACAGTGACAAAATATATGACACAACAATGGTTGAGAAGGATTTGTGTGTTTATTCCCCCTCATTATACCACTTTTCGCTCATTACACTCCCTTCATATGTCCCATGAACCCCGTCAACCCCTTCTCACTTGGAAATTATTAAATAGTTTTTTATGGATGGATTGCATGTACCTCGTGTCAATTTCTGAGACAATTATTGTTTCATGCAAGTAGAATGTCATGTATTATCTATTAAGGGCTTAGTTACTGACGAATTTCTGCTACAGGATGAGTTTCTTCAGTAGGGGCAGCCATGGAAAAAATAATAGAGGAAGAGAAAACTGGAACAGAGGGCCTAGAAGGCCTAGATTCTCCATTCATTTTGATGTTAATCCCCGGAAATTGAACCAGTTGTTCCAATCTAGGTTCTTTAACTGGATTGGGAAAGGAATAGTACAACCTCGACCAGAGAGACCTCCCTTCCAGCCTCATAACATCCCCGGTATTCTTGTCCCACCTCATGTATCCATTCAAGCAGAAGTCCCTGCAAATGATGGATGGCAAGAGATTGTCAAACCAGCTGTCTCTCACCATCGTGGTTGGCCCAATTTTTCATTACCTCATCCCTCCACATGTAAATCCTAATGTTCATGTTTCCCCTGTGCATTCACCTGTTCAATCCTCACATGCTAGTAAAAGGATAAAAATTGATGTCCCTCACGTGCAAGATAAAGGTAAAGTCTCCTTCAAACGACTCTTCAAAATATGTATCCTCCTGCATGCATCTAAAAGATGATTGTTCACATGTAATTAGTGAAATACAACCTCATGGTTCAAATCAACCTCGGGCTACTTTCCGAAAATCAAAAGGGGACAACAGTGATAAGAGAAAGATTGCCTCTCAGAGCAACAAGTATGGCTTTTAATTTATGTGTTTTTTATGATTGAGTTGAGGAAGACAATGGTCTGCAGAAAGTTTGGACAGCAAGCTCTTTTTTGGATAATATGGATTATGTGGATATTTACATATTTTTTGATAAGTTTTAAATTATTTTTTATATTTAAAGATTCAATTTTAAAGGTATCTAAGGGAGTTACAAGGGTGGCATGTGTTGAAATGATTATCCATTTATGTTTTATTTTGTGATTTGAAAAGAATAAAGAAGGGAGTCACAAGGGGTCTCACCTACCTAGTTATTATTAACTAAAGACCCTTAATTATTATTATTATTATTATTATTTCTCCTAAACTAAATTAGTTAAGTCAAATTAACTTAACTAAAGAAATTAGTTAAACTACTTCAACTTATTTAGAAGGAATAAAATCTAAATAAGAAGAAATAACAAGGGGAGAATAGAAGGAGAAAGCAAGACTAAGGTTTTCTCTTTTGATTTCATGAGATAGTTCAGTTTTCATTCATTCTTGAGTTTATTCAAATCCTAATTATAATTTTTACAGTAGGGTCCTATTGTAGACAGCAAGGTTCAAAACTGAACCAAATCATTCAGATGCTTGTTTTAGAGGTGTTGATCCATACTTGATAGTCTGTGTATACTTTTATGTTTATGGATTAAGTTTCATAGTTGATAAAGGATATTTTGCAGAGTCAAATTGGCAGTAGTCTGTGGCAAGTTGATCAAGATTATAAATTTTAGTTTTTACTTCTTGTCAAAGTCCTTTTGTATGGTGCTCATCATGGATCTCTAAATTAGACTTTGGTCCATGCCCTCATGGGGTTTTATAAAGAGAAAAACACTTTTGATATCTTGGAATCAAATCAATCAGATTGATATTCTATCTCATTTATGTGTATTTATGACTTGGTCACTTTTGCTTTCGATCTCCATATTTACTTTCTATAATGTGTATACATTTTAGAAATTAAAATAAAATTTTATTTTATTTTTGCAACATTCTTTTCATAAATAAATCAGCTTAAACCCTTGTAATTAATACTTGTGGGTTGGGAAATTATTTTTGAGGCTATAAAGCACAGGGTGATATTTCTGACTATCTTGTCTTAGCCATGAAAGATTCGAAAATGATTGAGTAAGGTAATTCATACATTTTCCTCAACAGTAACCCCTTGAGGAAGCTTCTTGGAGAGTATAAATAAGAGAGCAAGGAACTCCCATTAGCACCTACCCCTAACTATTGAACATTATTGAATATCCATTTGTGAAAGGTTTATTGCAGGTACTCATTGATACATCTTAAGCTACGCAAGTTTGAACTAGCAAAGGAGGGTTGACGGAGAAAGTTTTGAAGTTGTAGATTTACTGAAAAACCCCTAGTTTTTTAGGTGTATGTGGGCTGCAGTGGAGGAAGGCGCATACATACATGGGTTGAAGGAGAACAAGGAACATACATACGCAAGTTGAAGAAAAAGAGGTCACGTACAGTTGGGAAAATCCATGAAATATTGAGTAGATGAAGATATCAGGTCTCTAGAGTCAGAAAGCAAGCTCCCAGGAAGGTCTATAGTGATCAGGTACAACAGATCTATCTACGAGTTCAAAAGGTATTTCATATTCTTATGTGTAGTTGGATATTGTTGTCTCCATGAGATATGGTTATGGTATATTGAGGATTTTTCCTAGAGAGGTTGTTAGTTGTATGAGACTTATTGTATGAGCTAGATCTACATAAATACAACACTGGTATGTTTGGTATTGATTATTGTTACATCTTGTTGGGGTGAGTGTTGAGGCATATCTTGTTTTTCTTGATACATGGTTGAGGGGTTTTGGTTGTGATGTGTTGGTGAAGTTTTTGGTTAGTTTGAGGTTTCATATCAATGAGGGTTTGATGTCTAGTCCATGTGAGGGTTTATTACACATTATTATGATTGTATGCACATGTATGGCACATGACTAGAGAGACACAGATGCACATGGTTGGAATGATATTCTTGTGATATTGAGTATGAGATATATGTTATTAGATCTAATCTATTGAGGGATATTTTTGGTACACGTTTAGAGGCACTTGATAGTAGTGTTGGTGACACATGATTGGTACATGTTTCGTGCATGGTTAGAGGCACTTTCTAGTAGTATTGTTGACACATGGGATATGGATGATGTGGCATGGATATCTTGATATATTATTAAATGCACATATTGGTATTGGTGATGGCTATGAGGTACTGTGATGTGTATAGTTGATGCCCTTGTGATGGTACAGGTTGTGTGAGTGATTGATGTACATGGTTGATAGTGTTAGCGATTATTTTTGTCTTAGGCACAAAAGCACCCAGGTTTGCAGGTTGCTCAGGAAGTGCCCAAGCGCAGCATGGGGATTCCCTTTTTTTCCGGTAGCAAGGAAAGCGAGCGGGAAAAATAGCGTTGGCAGCATCCAAGATCTATTTACAAAGCAGATCGACGGTCATCGGGTTCTCGGAGCTACCGAGTTGCCCGAGGTTTAGCGCAAGAGGGAGCACCAATAGTTCAAATAAGATTTGGGTCGTCCGATCCAACCAGGACAGGTGGTAGCCTATCGGCGTATCGGGTATCGGGAGTCAGGAAGCTCTCCGTCCATTGCACTTGAAAGTGTCGATCATCAAAACTCCGAAGCTCCTTTCGAACTAAGCCCAGGATCTCAGCACCAGGTCATATCAAGCGAGCGGGTGACAACCCCTTTATAATAGAAAATACTATCTGGGCCATCCATCTGAAGGACGCGCAGCATGCATCCACGTCATGTCGGCATTCGGGAGTTCGAGACATTTCGAAACCCCGAACCCCGATAGCGTCGAAAGCGCTGAAACTCTGGCCCACAGTATTACCGGGTTAGTTCAGAGGCGTCAAATCAGTGGGGAACACATGGCGACCGTTAGGCCCTCCCGGCATTTCGCCCATCGCGACTTTAAAGGAGAAAATTCCTAATACTTTCTCATCCGCGAACCCCGAAATGCCAAAAGCACTCTGACAGAGAGGCCAAAGGTGCCTAATTAAGATTCAAGAGAGGGGGCGTTGTGTTCTCCAGGCACTGATTCAATGTGATCTAAATCCCGATGCCATCTTGAGGATAAATGAAGAAGAGATAAGGTGGTTGAAGCCTCGCTTCACTCATTAATTACAGGGTATGGACGTCCCGGCTGAAGGTCCACCCGAGATGGTCCTCCGTACTGATTCTTTCCATGGAAGCCGCACCGAGTCTCCAACTCGCCAGGGAATCCTGCACACGCCAATTCAACATTTAAGGGCTCAGCTACCCCCCTGGCATGAGCCATGAAGAATTAAGGTAGCGTATGACAGTAGAATGTAGGCCAGATGTGATTGAGGAGACGCCTCTGCTGGGCGAAATGGGGAAGAGCATATGTAGGCATTTTGGCCATTTTTTGTATCTATCAATGGTTGAGCAAAGCTCCCGATTGTAAGGTTTTGACGAAGTGCTGGTTGCTCTGGTTAATGTAAAAGGCATTTGAGATTTCTTACTTTATGGATGTCAGCTTCCCTTCCATTTCTTTGTTTACTGTGTTAGAACAACTCGGAATTGGAGGATCCAGTCGAGCTGTGGCTGTTATAGGATGATGTAGGTTGGATCACTGTAATAGTCACATTGTTTCTAATCAGTTCTTGTGATGTTCTCAGCACTGAAATGACTTGGAATTGAAGGATTCAGTCGAGTCACCCCTCAGCTCTTTGAAACTCTGGACCAAGAGGATATTGGCTTCCGATTTTTTCTTCTTCAAGCTTCTGAAGGCCTGTTGCCCGAGGCAGTCTTGCTCACCCTTCTTACAAGTCTTCCATCTACCACCCTTTAATCAACTTACTGACAGAAGTTGGATCAAGACCTCCCTTGCTTTCTACATACCAGGCCCAGTTTCCCGAGTTAAAGCTATATTGTCTTGAGTCTTCATCCATCTGATCACCCCATTAAACAAATCGTGACATAAAATTGATGGGCGTTGGGCTCTGCTCCTGCAAGCAATCCAGGAGTGACTTCTGACGCTAACAGATAGTACAAGTTGATTGGTACAAGTTGGAACAGGTTGATGTGACAGAGGCAACAAAGTGTCTGAGTTTCAGAAAAGTGAGAACCCTAGCCTTCTGAAGGTGTACGTAGGATGCAGTATAGACAGGCCACGTACATACGTAGGCTGCAATATAGACAGGTCATGTACATACACGAGTTGCAGCATATACAGGGCGCGTACCTATTGGTTTTTGTTGGTAAAGGATGATTACAGGTACAAGTTGATCACAGGTTATTGGTACAGGTTTGTTACAGGTTGTTAGCACAGATTAGTAAAGGTTTACAATGGTATATCTCACAGTGATAGTTTGGGAGTGGTTTCATTGACTATTTGGCACTTATATTTCAGGGCAGTAGGATGGGGAAAGGAAAGGGGGTTGTAGCCTCCTTTTGGTTGGTGCTAGAGAATCAGGGAGTTGGAGCTTCCTTCAGGTTGGATCCTGAGAACTAGGTGGTTGTATCCACCTTCCAGTTGTAGCTGGAGAACATAGGGGGTTATAGCCAGAGAATTGGGTAGTTGGAGCTTCCCTCAAGTTGTAGCCTAAGAAACTAGGGGGTTGGAGCCTCCTTCCAGTTGGAGCTAGAGAATTGGAAGTTGATGCTTCCTTGATTGTAATTCTTAAAGACATATAAGAAAATAATTCCATGGTTTTATCCCACATTGGGTTTCCACGTAAAATACTGGTGTATTGTCCATTGTGTGGATGTGTCTATTATAGTTTATTATGCACTGATGGATGTTATTTTTTTACAATGCAATAATATATTAATGATGAACTGATGAACATTGTTGAATAAGTTGAAGGAATATACATTGTGGTTAAAAGGATTAAAAAGTGGTATAAATTGTTCATTATTGATTCACCCCCCCTCTCAGTAATCCAATAGAAACTATATAAATTCCATATGTAAGCATTGTAAAGGGAGGTCGATTGAAGGTCCCTTGAGGCCCCTTGGAGAGAGAGCTTTGCAATGAGAGGAATGTAGTCCTTTTGGTGTCTGAATAAATGTTACTTATGTGAGAGACTTAAGTACTTTGTGTAAGAGAAGGATGCATTGGGTTTTTATCCCTGTAAGGAGCATGTATCACATTTTGTGAGAAGGTTTCAGCCTTGCTATAGAAGGACAATAAAGTGATTTGCATTCTAAGCAGATCCAGAGATGTATCCAGCAAATTCTGGTGAACTCCGTTAACACATGGGTGTCAAATCATATGTGTGCATTTTGTTTGCATTCTCACTTGATTAAGTAGATATTTTAATTGCACATATGCACATAATTAAGACATTTTTTTCACGTTTATATGCAATGCTTAATGGTTATTTGCTCATGTTCACATGTGATTAAGCATCAGTAAAAGGTCCTCATTGGAGTATTTGTGTAGATAAATATCTCATAGAAAATCCTAGATCACTACCATATATTGTTTCGAGAGAGATAGGTGTTGTTTATCCCCAAACAATATAGCTTCAAATCAACAATGGTTCTTGGATTTACAGAGGGAAACATATATAAGTTGAGGGGCCAGCCTATACATGCTATGACCAGCAGGAGTAGAGGGATACATGAGGAGGAGCAAGTGGCTCCACCAGTGGTGAGGCGAGTAGTTCCACCAGGGGTGAGGCAGGTGGCCCCACCTGGAGCACAGGTTCATAGCGAGAAGGTAGTTCCACCAATGATGAGGCAGGTAGCCCCACCAGTAGTGCCAACTCAGATGGATCTAGAGTTTAGAGGGAGTCAACCCTCAGGATCCAGTAAGGAGTATAAGCCTCTCAGGACAGTTTATAGGAAGTTAGAGTTCAAGGGGATTCAACAAGCTCATAGGGAGAATAACTCGTCTAGAGGGATTCTATCTTCAGGTGCAAGTGGTAGATGTCAGTGTTTCATGGAAACCTGCACAGGAGATCTAGCTAAAGCAAGTACAAACAAAGCTTATCAAGAAAGGAAGATAGATTCAATATGGAAGAATGAGAAAATATATTCACACTACTCCAATGAGTTGATGATTGATACATAGATCATGATCAATATGATACAATGAATGAGTGGAATACACTCATATATAGGGAAAAACATTCCATAATTAAGAAAAGAAATCAAGCAGTTAGCTTTCCTTAGGAATGCATGCATGCATAATAGTGATGGTAAAAATAGAAAGTCTAAAATAGAACTAGTTAGTTAACTCCCACTGAACTAGTGTGTCAAAAATAGAAATTTCTCCAACACCCCCCCTGAACATCACTATGGAGTAAAAAATGAGTCCCGGCTACTAGGCCATTTTAGGTACTCTTGTACAATGCAACTAATGAACACTGAATAAAAGTGAGGAAAGAGGGAAAACCACATGGGAACAAAACCCCCCCTCAAAAGATAATGTATCAAAAGAAGAAAATGGTCGTTGTTAGGCCACTGTGTTCTTCACTGCAAGACAATCCAACGAAGTATGAAACTTCAGCTCACTGAAAGTCTTCGTGAAGATGTAGAAATATTTATGGATCTGATGAAGTCCTTTGGCAACCTATCGGGCCTTGTACCTCTTGATCCTATGGACCCATCTGCACCTGAAAATATTTCTTTTTGGTGGAAGTGGAACCAGATTCCAAGTCTAGTTCTGTAGGAGTGAGTCGTACTCCTTCTGCATGGCTGCTTACCATAATGGATTTCCCACAACCCTATTGTAGTTATGTGGATCAGTAGATTTAACCATATAGCAATGCATGGGCATCACAGGTTCTAAAGCTAAAAGTACATGAGAAGGCTCCTAATGCTGAGATCGAGTCATCCTTGAATCCAATGGATTTCTTGCAAGGTTTCCTGCTGCCTGAAGTGTGGTATGTGCCTTCTTGGGCATCTATTGAAGCTTCGGCACTGGCTTCTTATCTGGCTGTACTACCTACTTATTTCCATGTACAGAATCTGAGTGTATAAAATCATCTCTGATGTCTGAAACTAATGGAAGAACAAGAGTATATGCATGTTTCACTAGAGGTGCATGCAAAGTATTCTCCTTATGTGTAAGTAGAATAGAAGAGTCATCGTCAGAAAACTTAGTGAATTTATACAACCTTGAATTGTGATCCACCTCACTAATTGCAATGATGGAATTGTCATGCATGTCAATTACTGAAACAAAATCTAATGTAAATTCAACCTTTTTACCTTTCTGAGTGATCTGATAAACTGAGAGAAAATTCATAGAAAGCTTTGGAACATGTAAAACATTATCAAAACTACCATTGTGGAGTTCCACTCTCCCTTCTCCCGCTACTGCTACTGCAGTATCATCCCCCATGAGAATAGGGGGTCTTGAGCATGGACTTAAGGAAGAGAAAACTTCCTCTTTCGCTGTCATATGATGGGATGCACCAGAATCTATAATCCATGAATCAGATGAGGAATTAATTACAACCAGAGCATGATGATTACCTTTCTTAGCCGCATGGTTTTCTTCCTTCTTCTTCTTGGCTCTTTCAGGAATGAAGTATCCAAGGTTATTCCTCTGAAGTACATATGTCATAAGATCAATTTGCTTCTTCATGCATGTGGATTCTTCATGATTCAGTTTATTGCAATATGTGCACTGCTTTACCTTCTTCTTCATCTTCCCTTTGGAATTTGAAGAATCTTTGGAACTTGAAGAATCCTTGAAGGGTTTGGAATATCCCTCCTTCTTTGACTCTGGATGTAATAACTCCTTTTGTTTCTGCTTCGATTTCTGATTGTATGACTATTTTCCATCATGCATGGTGAGTGCATGTTCTTTGGGATCTTTCATGAGGCCCATCTGTATGAGTTTTTGTCTGATCTTGTGTAAGAGACTCAATGAACTGAGCCAACGTAGGCATTTTCCAATTTGTTCCAAAAAGACATCTGTCAGAATGGAAATTGGAGACATATACAACGTATTCTAGTCCTAGCTTGGCCAAGATTGTTAGAATAAGTTGTTTCTCTTGTGTAGACTTATCAATACCACATTCATCCAAGCTCAATAGCAAAGATTTAAATTTAGTAAAAAAATATTGTATATTATCAAAACTTTTAGGATCTAAGGTATTCAACTCTACCTCAAGCATATGACCTCGCATCTCATCCTTCTTTCCAAAGATTCCTTTTAAGGTGGTCCAGATCTCGTTTGGAGTCTTGCATGCGGCAACATGAAACCACAAATCAGTGGAGATTAACTCAATAAGTAGTCACGTGGCCTCATCCTTACGGTTCGCCCATCTCATCTTCTCAATTGGTGATGTAGGTTTTGTTTTTGTCGCCATCGTCAAATTATATAGTCCTTTTCTTTTGAGTTGGAATGTCGCCTTGGGCTTACAATCAAAATAATTGTATGGTGTGAGGATTACCACCAAGTTTGATTGTATAATAGTTGTCATATCCATCTCTCCCACTGTTTCTAAAAACCCCTAAAAATTTACTCTCAATCTGCAAGTGAAAACTTAAGAAATCACGGCAGAAATGGCACTTTAAGTGAAAATTCGTATCAGTTTCAAGAGATGATCTTGCGACTTACTTTCTGAGCAAACGATGAGGAATCTCACCAAACGGTTGAAAACCCACTTCCAAAATGGGTCGATTTACTTCTGGCATGGGTCGTTTCCTCAAAAACTTAATATTTTTAGGAGCAATCACTGTAGAAAGGTACGGCCATGGATTCGTATCAGTTTCAGGAGGCTATCTTGCGGCTTACTTTTTGAGCAAACGGTGAAGAATCTCACCAAACGGTTGAAAACCCACTTCCAAAATGGGCCGATTTACTTTCCATTTAGGTCGTTTCCTCAAAAACGTAATATTTTGGGAGGAATAGATGTTGAAAGGTACGACCATGGATTTAGCTCGTCGAAACCCCGATTTTCCTTATTCTTTAGCTTGTCTGGCTTGCTCCAAACAGCATAGCTCTGATACCATGTCAGTGTTTCATGGAAACCTGCACAGGAGATCTAGCTAAAGAAAGTACAAACAAAGCTTATCAAGAAAGGAAGAGAGATTCAATATGGAAGAATGAGAAAATATATTCACACTACTCCAATGAG
>ML781016.1:848834-867479 GCA_009831015.1 Picea engelmannii | reverse complement strand
GTCTTTTGTATAGAGGCATTTAAGCCCAGTTAATGAAAGTAGGTAGATATGAATGATAGATTAGACAGTTTAGGAAGTAGGAGGGAAAACGGATATAGACACCCTCATTCTTGTATTATTGGAACAGTATCATTAACACATTAGCATATCACAGAAGAAGAGAGTTGTAGAGGAGAAATCCATGTACAGGAGCTTTGAATTAATATATGAAGCTTTGAATCAGAATTCATGGTGTTATGATGTTTTTTGTTTGCACATGGTGAATGGTATTCTTATGGTAGTTTTATTCTCTCTGTTATGCACTTGTTTTAATACTGTCTGTATGTATGATTTCATGTTGAATGTTTGAAGTCTGAGAGAGAGAGAAAGAGAATGAGTTTCAATTGTTTCTCTTCCTGAGTGAGAGTAGCTCCTGCAAGGAGTGCAGCGAAAACGTCTGCAAGGAGTGTGTTGATGAAGGTTCATAGTTTATCTCTGAAAGCTCAGGAGGGTTACCATTGTTCTCATTCCAACAGAAGTGCAGAGAAGCACAGAAGCCGTGCAAGGTGTGCATAGGCTGGTTGAAGGCTCATAACTTATCAACCAAGGGGAGAGTTGATGGACTGTTGTTGTTGAGTGCACAAAGTCGAAAGGTCAAATACCCAGAGGTATTTGGTAGATTGTCGCAAGGAGTGCGTGCAGGAGTTCTTTCAAGGCTCGAAGTGGGCAAGGAAAGCTCAGGAGGGTTAACGTCGTCGAAGTGTTCAAAGGGGGACGTAGGTTGAAGTACTTCGAAGGGAGACGAGAGTCGAAGTCATCCAGCAGAAGTAAATTCAGAAGGAAGAACCTTGGTTTGTTCCGCGGAAGTTGTCTAGAAGCAACGAGCGGTCGGAATTCTCTGGGGAAAATTCGCGAAGTAGTGTGGACCGTAGGATCCCGGGAAGTTGTAGGGTGTTTAGAGGTAGGCGAACACATCACTCTAGGATCCAGAATCAACATAGACCATTGATCGCGGTTCGCACAAGCCGCCAGATCATTTCGGCATTTCGAGGATCCTGGCGACAAGGAGTTAAACACAATGGAGTGAAAGTCCCAAAATCGCGAGTGGCGATAGGAATTGGCGTAGAGTTCGGGATTTCGGCACTTCGGGTGTCGGGAGACGGAGGGGACAGCGTTTTGGGAGTGAGAGTCCCGAAAGTCGGGAAGAAAGACAGGTGGCAGGAGCCTACGTCAGAGATAGAAAGTGGTTGAGTGGACAGGTAGTGTGTCCTCATCAAACAAGTGGAGTCAAACCTTGTTGATTGTTTCGGGGTTCGAAGGTTGAAGGATTAGGGAGCCTTGCGTCCAGATTCGCGAAATCTCGAAGTCCGAAATTCCGAATCGGCGAAAGGTTCTGTGAGAAGCAGTCTTTACTGAATACATTTCGGAGAATCGACATTTCGGGTTTCGGCGGGTTAAGGAGTCGGAAACTCGACATCAAGGATCATGATATTGCAAAACCCGAAAGCTCGAATTAGGAAGGGCGTGACATTATAGTGGTCAAGGAGATTTGGGTTGGCGCATGGTGTTTGTTCATACAGGCTCAATTCATAAGGACTTGTGGATACACCGTGAGTGTATGAAATCTTTCCCGAGAGGAAATCAAAGAGTCAATTAGACTCAAGGGCAGACTAGAACGAACCTGCGCGGACCTTAGACCTGAGGGTTTGGGGGTCTGCGTCAGTTGTGGTATCAGAGCTTGACTATGTTTGTATATTGCAGACCGAGGAAGTGAGAGGAGAGAATAGAGAAATATTTCTTAGCCATGCCGCCGAGAAGAAGAGACAGGCCAATGACGATGCCTGATCCAGCAGTGGAAAGAGAAATGCGTGAACTACGTGCTAGGCTTGATGCCATGGAGACCGCACAAAGGCGCACATTTGACACTGGAGATTTCAGCGAAGCTAAAAGTGAAAATGAAGTTGGACACGGAGAAGAAGTCGCAATCGAGGATGCTACAAACGAACGCCTATTCAGGGTTGTCGCAAGGATAGGTGCCAGGGCAAAGATGGAGATTCCGATGTATGAGGGAAACCTGTATGTTGAAGAGCTTCTAGAATGGATTAGAGCTCTGGATAAATACTTTGACTATGAGGATGTCGAGGAAGACAAGAAGGTCAAACATGTTGTCACTAGACTTAAAGGGCATGCAGCATTATGGTGGGATGAACTGCATGCTGACAGACGCTGCAAAGGTAAGCAGAAAATCAAAAGTTGGGATAGAATGGTTGCAAAGATGAAAGCCAAATTCATACCCAAGAATTGTCAAATCACTCTGTTTCGAAGGATGCAGAACTTGAGACAGAAGCTGATGTCAGTGAAAGAATACACTGAAGAGTTCTACAAGATAAACATCAGAGCAAGTCATCAGGAAAGCGATGATGAAAAGGTTTCCAGATACATGAATGGCCTGAGATATGACATTCAATATGAGATGAGCATGATGATCCTTCGAACTGTAGAAGATGCTTATCAGATGGCTCTGAAAGCTGAAGAGAAGCTGAGCCAAAAGCAAGGTCAAAGAGGCTGAGGAAAAACTCAAGCCAGAGGCAAAACAGTTGCCCAAGACAGAACTCAGAGACCTCAAGAAGAGGGGAAGAAACCTCAAAATCGGCATGAAAGAGGAGGAAGCTCACAGAGAGGGCAGTATGCTGATAAGAATGCTTTTCCTCGAGCTAGAGGAAGAGGAAGAGGCCGAGGAGGCGAAGTGAAATGTTTTTTCTGTGGGAAAAACGGACATAAATCTTATGAGTGTCCAGACAAAAAGAAAGAAGATGGTAAGACTCACATTGCCAAAGCTCAGAGACGGAATGTTGAGGGCAGAAGATCCTTGATGATGAGGAAAGTTCTCTTGAAGCTAGAAAAAGAGGCTGAGAACCCAGGCCAAAGGAACAGTCTATTTCGGACTGCTTTCAAAACAAAAGACAGGGTATGCAAGGTCACTGTGGACAGCGGTAGCACAGACAATCTCGTTTCTACAGAGATGGTAGAAAAGATGGAGCTGGAGACTATCGTACATCCAAGCCCATACAGAGTTTCGTGGCTACAAAAAGGACATCAGGTAAATGTCACTAAACAATGTTTAGTTGAATTTAAAATAGGAGGATATAAGGATGAAATATTGTGTGATGTCATTCCCATGGATGTTTGTCATCTATTGTTGGTAAGACCTTGGCAATATGACAGGAATGTGGTTCATGATGGAAGAAAGAACACATACACCCTGGAGAAGAATGGGAGAACACACATGTTGTTGTTTATTAAGGACAAAGAAGTAAAACCAGAGTTGAGCAACACTGTACTTCTCATGAGTGGGAAGGAACTTCTTAATGAGGTTAAGAAGAAGGAAGACACACAATTTATTGTGGTCAAGAAGCCTAGAATTTTTTTGACCAGTACACGAGTGGATGATCTACCAGAGGAAATTCAAAAGTTGTTGGAAGAGTTTGTTGATATAGTAGTGGAAGAACTACCTTGTTTGTTGCCACCAATCAGGAGTATAAGCCATCATATTGATCTTATACCTGGAGCCAGTTTACCAAAAAAAGCAGCGTACAGGTTGACGTTGCGGAAAAATGAAGAAGTCAAGAGACAAGTCCAGGATTTGATGGACAAAGGGTTGGTTAGAGAGAGCTTGAGTCCATGCATTGTTCCAACAGTGCTCAACCCAAAGAAAGATGAAGGCTGGAGGATGTGTACAGACTCAAGAGTGATCAATAAAATCACCATCAGATACAGATTTCCATTACCAAGGATGGATGATTTGATGGATTGCTTAAGTGGAGCAAGATTTTTTTCAAAGATTGATTTGAAAAGCAGATATCATCAAATTCGCATGAGAGAAGGTGATGAATGAAAGACAACATTCAAGATGAATGAAGGGTTGTATGAATGGCTTGTCATGCCATTTGGCTTAACAAATGCACCCAGTACTTCCATGAGGCTGATGAACGAAGTCCTGAAGGATTTCATAAGGAAATTTGTCATTGTATATCTTGACGATATATTGATTTTCAGCAAGACTGAAGCAAAGCACCTAAAGCATTTAACTGCAGTGATGAGGAGGTTACATCAAGAGAAGTTGTTGATTAATGTGAAGAAATCATCATTTATGAGGACAGAACTCATTTATTTGGGTTTTGTTATCTCTGCGAATGAGTCGAAGATGGACCCGGAAAAGGTGAATGCAATTAAGAATTGGCCATCGTCGAGAAGTGTATTTGAAGTTCGAAGCTTCCATGGTTTAGCTAGTTTCTACAGGAAATTCATCTAAAATTTCAGTGGAATTAGCGCACCAATGATGGATACGGTGAAGAAAAGGCATAAAGCTTTTCACTGGACAGAGGAAGCAGAGAAGAATTTCAACTTGCTGAAGAAGAAGATCATTGAGCAGCCAATTTTGGTTTTGCCAAATTTCAACAAGACGTTTCAGGTCAAATGTGATGCAAGCGGATTTGAAATTGGAGCAGTCTTGAGCCAAGACGATAGGTTGATTGCATACTTCAGTGAGAAACTGAATGAAGCGAAAGTGAAGTACTCCACGTATGACAAGGAATTCTATGCGATTATACAAGCGCTAAAGAAATGGAGGCATTATTTGGTTCCTAAAGAGTTTGTCTTGTATAGCGATAATCATGCTTTACAATTCGTGACTCAACAGGAGAAGTTGAACCAAAGACATGTTAAATGGGTCGAATATATGCAGAATTTTACTTTTGTAATTAAACATATTTATGGAACTGCTAACAAAGTTGTTGATGCTTTGAGTAGGAAATGTTTGCTTATGCAGAAGTTCAGAGTCAAAAAATTGGGTTTTGATAACCTCAAGGACATGTACAGAGATGACCCAGATTTCAAAGAGGCGTATGAGGCATCTGAGAATCCAATTCTTAAGGACAGAAGTCAATGGACTGAATATATGATCCAGGATGGATTACTATT
This sequence comes from Picea engelmannii, assembly GCA_009831015.1. NCBI lineage: Eukaryota > Viridiplantae > Streptophyta > Pinopsida > Pinales > Pinaceae > Picea > Picea engelmannii. Next base: position 862,520 of record ML781016.1, on the reverse strand, counting down.
CAGAGGCAATCAACTGTGTATTCCAAAATGCTCCATGAGGGAGAATCTGTTGAAAGAAAAACATAGTGGAGGATTGGCCAGACATTTCGGTCATGATAAGACGTTCTCAAAATTGAATGGCTCATATTTTTGGCCAGGAATGAGGACAGATGTTAAGAATTTTGTGGACAGATGCAGAATTTGTCAGCACACAAAAGGTAAAAGGAAAAAAACAGGGTTATACCAGCCATTACCCATACCTGAGAGGTCGTGGGATGCAGTAAGCATGGATTTCATATTGGGACTGCCAAGGATGCAAAGAGGATTTGATTCAATCTTTGTGGTAGTCGATAGATTTTCAAAGATGGCAAATTTTATACCATGCCAGAAAACCAGCGACGCAACTCATATTGCAAATCTATTTTTCAAAGAAGTTGTCAGACTTCATGGCTTGCCAAGGAGTATCATTTCTGATCGAGATACCAAGTTCATGGGACACTTCTGGAGGAATTTATGGAAGAAGCTGGGGACAAGTTTGTCATTTAGCTTAGCATATCATCCTCAAATGGATGGACAGACAGAAGTTGTGAATAGAAGCTTGGGGGATTTGTTGAGAAGCCTAGTGCCTGAACACCACAGTCAGTGGGATCACATTCTGCCATAGGCGGAATTTGCTTATAATGATTCCATCAACAGAAGCACAGGGCAGAGTCCATTCCAAATTGTATATGGAATGCATCCAAGGGGAGTTTCTGAATTGGGAGATATGAAAAAAAATTGAATTCAGGAGTGCTAGCACAAAGAATTTTTCAGAAGCGATGAAGGAGCTTCACAGTCGAGTCAAGGAGAGATTGCAGAATTTGAATCAAGAATACAAGCGCAGAGCAGATCAACACAAGCGAGAAATTCAATTTGAAGTTGGTGATCTGATTCTTGCACATCTGAGGAAGGAAAGGTTCCCAAGGGGAACATATAATAAATTAAAGATGAAAAAAATTGGACCATGCAGAGTCATGAAGAAATTTGGGGCAAACGCATATGAGATTGAATTACCCGATGGGATCAGAATTTCACCGATATTCAATGTTGCAGATTTGTACCCATACAAAGCTGAAGAAGCAGGAGCAGAAGGTGAACAGAAATAGGTTCAGTGGACAAAACAAATGCATGTAGCTGAAAGGCCGCAGATAGAAAGCATAATTGACAAGAGAGTCAGCAAAAAGACCAGGAGGAAGGAGTATTTTGAGTACTTGGTCAAATGGAAGGGACATCCAGTTGAAGATGCCAGCTGGGAAGATGAAGCGGAAATTAAGAAGCATGGACAGATCGTGCAAGAGCTCATGAACAGGAGTTCATGAAAATTTTCAAGTGAGGGAGTATGATGCAGGAGCATCGTGCAAAGCCCAAAGCGCGCGACTAGGCCAAAGAAATAGTGGGATGCGCGGAGGAAGAAAAGAGCATGTTTTCATAAGACCCGTTTTGAATTTTGAAACAAAGTCATTAATGTAATAGTTAAGAGGAACGTACTCGCATTTATACTTGGAGATTGTAAACGGACCTGGGAAAATTATCCCATATGTCTTTTGTATAGAGGCATTTAAGCCCAGTTAATGAAAGTAGGTAGATATGAATGATAGATTAGACAGTTTAGGAAGCAGGAGGGAAAACGGATATAGACACCCTCATTCTTGTATTATTGGAACAGTATCATTAACACATTATCATAGCACAGAAGAAGAGAGTTGTAGAGGAGAAATCCATGTACAAGAGCTTTGAATTAATATATGAAGCTTTGAATCAAAATTCATGGTGTTATGATGTTCTGTTTTCACATGGTGAATGGTATGCTTATGGTAGTTTTATTCTCTCTGTTATGCACTTGTTTTAATATTGTGTGTATGTATGATTTCATGTTGAATGTTTGAAGTCTGAGAGAGAGAGAGAGAGAGAGAATGAGTTTCAATTGTTTCTCTTCCTGAGTGAGAGTAGTTCCTGCAAGGAGTGCAGCGAAAACGTTCGCAAGGAGTGCGTTGACAAAGGTTCAGAGTTTATCCCTGAAATCTCAGGAGGGTTACCATTGTTCTCATTCCAACAGAAGTGCAGAAAAGCATAGAAGCCATGCAAGGTGTGCATAGGCTGGTTGAAGGCTCATAACTTATCAACCAAGGGGAGAGTTGATGGACTGCTGCTGCCAAGTGCACAGAGTCGAAAGGTCAAATACCCAGAAGTATTTGGTAGATTGTCGCAAGGAGTGCGTGCAGGAGTTCTTTCAAGGCTCGAAGTGGGAAAGGAAAGCTCAGGAGGGTTAACGTCGTCGAAGTGTTCAAAGGGGGACGTAGGTTGAAGTACTTCGAAGGGAGACGAGAGTCGAAGTCATCTAGCAGAAGTAAATTTAGAAGGAAGAACCTTGGTTTGTTCCGCGGAAGTTGTCTAGAAGCAACGAGCGGTCGTAATTCTCCGGGGAAAATTCACAAAGTAGCGTGGACCATAGGATCCCGGGAATTTGCAGGGTGGTTAGAGGCAGGCGAAATCATCACTCTAGGATCCATAATCAACATAGACCATTGATTGCGGTTCGCACAAGCCGCTAGATCATTTCGGCATTTCGAGGATCCTGACGACAAGGAGTTAAACATAGTGGAGTGAAAGTCCCAAAATCGCGAGTGGTCATAGGACTTGGCATAGAGTTCGGGATTTCGGCACTTCGGGTGTCGGGAGACGGAGGAGACAATGTTTTGGGAGCGAGAGTCCTGAAAGCCGGGAAGAAAGACAGGTGGTAGGAGCCTATGTCAGAGATAGAAGTGGTTGAGTGGATAGGTAGCATGTCTTCGTCAAACAGGTGGAGTCAAACCTTGTTGACTGTTTCGGGGTTCGGAGTTCGAAGGATTAGGGAGCCTTGCGTCTGGATTCGTGAAATCGCGAAGTCTGAAATTCCAAATCGGCGAAAGGTTCTGTGAGAAGCAGTCTTTACTGAATACATTTCGTAAAATCGGCATTTCGGGTTTCGACAGGTTAAGGAGCCAGAAACTCGACATCAAGGATCGCGATATTGCGAAACCCGAAAGCCCGAATTGGGAAGGGCGTGACATTATAGTGGTCAAGGAGATTTGGGTTGGCACCTGGTGTTTGTTCATACAGGCTCAATTCATAAGGACCTGTGGATACACCGTGAGTGTATGAGATCTTCCCTGAGAGGAAATCAAAGAGTCAATTAGACTCAAGGGCATACTAGAACGATCCTGCGCGAACCTTGGACCTGAGGGTTTGGGGTTCTGCGTCATATCCTCTCTCCCTCCCTTTCTTTCCTCTAAACCATGATCCTTTTTTCATTTTTAACCCTTTGCAACCCTTGATTATTCATCATTGATTACCTATGGATTACACCTAGTCCCTTTGATATTAGGCATAATTAAAAATCCACACTACCCAATGATTTGATGATGGTTGTATTCTTCGATCAACTATTCAATCTATCATCTTCAATTTCATGAACAAAATGTGGAAGTTCCATGAATAATGAGACACTATGTGGCTCCCATGGTGTTTATGTCAAGATCTCAATATATAAACCTCATAGATAATGGGACACTTTGTGGACTCTCTTGATTTACCACAATGGTTATGTTAGGATCCCATTACCATCATTCCACATTTTGAACTAAATGTTTGATTTCATTCTTGATTTAGGGTTTTTTGCATTTGATACGGGATCTTGAGAAGGTCATATCACACAATTTAGGAGTTGAGTATTTGTAATTTTTGGTATATGGATGCATTAAATTGAAAACTATACACCTACAAAAACTCTCTCACACACACAAATCATCATTTGCAAGAAATGGCTTGTTGATCATACTCTTGTGGCATTTGGGGTCATTGACCTCACTAAGAACAAAGTTGGGACAGTGAATATTTAGGTCGACCAAAAGGATAGATATTTCAAACATGTTTCTAGAGTATATTATCCTATGAATATAGTTTACAACCCAATTTGAATCATGTTATTTAGATATCATACGAGAAAGTTATGCCCTAAATACTAACTTCCTATCCTAAATCTATGCTTTTGAAGATAGGTTTACTAGGCTATTCTAACTCATCAATTCTTTATGTTTGAAAAACTTGTTTCTATTGAAGCTACCTACATAAACCTACTTTCATCTCCAATTGGAATCAAGTGAATCCATCATCAAATAAAAAAATTATACCCAAAACTGTGACTATTAGTCTAGGCTGGAAATTGAAATTAGCTTTGTCAAATAGGTTATTCCTCAAACATGTTTGACACATCATTAAAAATCACTTTCAAAACCTATTTATACTAGAGATATCATATGAGTCTAATTTAATTTTTCTTTGGAAGAACTTCAATCAGACATCAGATGAAGCATTTATCATTCAAGCACTGCCATATAGTCTAGGCTAGCCACCACTCCTCAACAAGTAACAATGAAAATTTTTAATGAATCCTTTAAATATATATGTTTTTTATGTATTACTTGCAATAATTGTTTATGTTTATTCGAGAAAATAATTCCGCATAGCTCTTTTCTTCCATAATCTAACCTTGTGTTGCAGACAAAATGCTAAGTTTTTTTGCAGGTCATGGATGTAAATTCTAACTTTGTACAATATCTACTGCAAACAGAGATTCAGTAAAGGAACAAAAAAGATACAATGGAAAATACAAACATTACACAGAGACTTTTCCCCTAGAAACCCAAACCGGGAAAACCAGCATATTCTATATTATTCATCATATTACAATGTTTACAATACAAAATACATATAGGAGCCAGCGGCATCCAAAACCCTAACCCAATGACCTGGATTAGTCCAAAACCCCAATTCCTTCCGGAAATAGAAAACCATCGGCAAAGAAACCATGTGCCGAAAAACCACCTAAATATAACGCAGTCCCGAGGCAAAAAAAATGCGGTCCTGATGCAGAGAATATAACACATACCCAACACTAGAAGGATCAAGAAGGTCAATCAATGAAAGAGTTATTTTGAATACCATATTTTGGTAAACAAAAGTATGTCATCCATACATCAAAACTGAGAAAGTGCAACATCATGTGATGTTGAGTCCTTTCCTAAGTTGTGGTCAAAGTTCAAGTTCCTAGGATCTTTCTAGCATGGTTCTCTAGCTGTTGACCTTTCATAGAAATTGAAAGAAGATGGAAAACAAGACAAATAAAGAATTGATTTGAAGACCACACAGAAATCAAGTCCCATTGCTACAAGATACCTTTCAATAAGACCTAATGTTCATTATATTCATTCACCAACACTGCGGTATTCCCATGCATTTTCTGTTGATATTATGGTAGCTATGAGAGGTATTAACCTCCATGTGTAACCTTTGGCTAGAATAGAATATTCTGGAAGCAAGAGAAGCCCTAAACATATGTGTAGAAACCCTAGAAGACAAGTCAGCTCATTAAAAGAATTAATAATAAAGTATTATCTTCTAGAAGGACAAGTCGGTCAAGACAAGTGACAAGAACCACTATAAATAGAGGGCGATTAAGCTCATTTGTACTCACTTACTTCACTCACTCTCTCAGTCAATTCTAGCACAAGTTTGGAGCTGCAGCTACAATTTTTGAAGGTACATCTTTTGGAGTGATTCTTGGTCTCTCTCTCTAGTGTTATCTAACCTAAGATATGCACCCAACCTTCTAGTATCTATTGGTGGTATTCTTGGTGACGTTTTGGAGTATATTGGTGGTATTCTTGGTGACATCTTGGAAGAAGTGCAACTGCAATTTCTATAGTTGGGTATTGTTCTTGTTCTGTGGTTTTGGGACTTTCTGTCTGATATGCTATATTTGGAGAAAGATATGCTCTCTTGGTTATTTGTTGGTTCTAGTGTTGCTTCAGGAATCATTCTATCTAGCAAAGGTTATGGTGCTCAGGGGTGGTTGTGTGTCTATGATTGGGTGACAATATTGTGATAGTTTCTATGGTAAAATGAGTACATCGAATATTTTAACAGGTTATGGGCCCACACTACCTTCAAAATAGTCTAATTGTTGGATTGTAGAGCGGGATTTCTTTGTCAAGCTCGTTGTAGCACCAGTTGCAGTTGCAACTAGAGTTTTTTATTTTGTAGTTGCAACAAACCTTAATCTAATTATTGGCAACTTTCAATGAAGTGTTGGAACTAATTTTTGGGTATTCTAGTGCTCCCTAGCCTAGCGCACCCTCTAGTACCCTCAGCCAGCAAAAACATCAAGTTTGAGTTTTTGGGTCAAAGTCAAAGGTTGGATTTTGGTCAAAGTTGATTTTTGTGGTCAAAGTTGAAATTTCAGAGTTTCTAGCTTGTTCTAATCAATGAACCTTTTTTATTCAGTTTCTAACCTCTTCTTGTCAAGATGGTGTCTAGTTTCATATTAGAAGACAAGCTAAACAATGTTGCAAATTTCAAAGGTATGCACTTGTATATGATTTTCATGTTATATCATCCAATAAAGCATGAGTGTGTTTTGTAGGGAATGTACAAGACACCTTGTCCAAGAAGTGATATTGGATTCAGTACATTCATAGGAACAAGTAGTTGAGGCTCTAGGTTCCAGGTTTGATTGATCAAATTGTTAAGTTTCAATTTACACATATCAAGTTTGATAGTTGCTATAATACAAGTAAACACTATAGTTGTGACAACAATCCTTGACAGGTTCTATTACTGCTAGGTATAATTGGTTGTATGTAAGTACTATTGATACAGATGCTTATTGCACTTGTTTGCAAAATGAACTAACATCTCCTCTAGGAGATATTTCTTGTTTTGCTCATGGGAAAGTCACCTTGGTAATTCTATGATAATTACCATCCTTGTTAACATGGATATGTTGTTATGAAAATGATATTGGAAATACTTTTTCTCTTGTTGTTCTTGTTCCAGGAAAGTCAAAGGCGATAGCTTTGAGAAGGAGCTATAGTGATAGTAGCAAACATGGAGCAGATGATTCCATCAAGTGGTGAGCTAGGTGATCTCACCAAGCACCAATTCTAAAGGAAGCATGGAAAGAAACAGAGTTTTTGAGCATCGTTCAATCAGATACAAGAAAATCAATATCTGATAATGAAAGAGAATACAACTCAAAGGAGCTCGTTGCATTTTGAAAAGCAACCGAGATTAGGAGGGAGCTAATTTTCTCACACAATCCTCGGCAGAATGGTGTACCAGAAAGAAAGAACTGATCCATTGAAAAATCTATCAAGGAAATGATGAATGACCATAATATATCCATGTTTTTATGGGGAGAAGTAGCTATGGCAGTCGTATATGTTCATAATAGAAGTCCTCATCATTTATTGAAAAACATGACTCTGGAAGAAGATTTCTCCAGAAAGGAGCCAAGTGTTGAACACTTGACGATCTTTGGTTGCCATTCAAAAAGAATGGAAGGAAGATATGATGGAAGAATATCAATTCATCATGATGTATGGGAAATTGTTCCTAGACCTGAAGGAAAGTCTATAAAGACAAGGCAAGATTTGTAGCTAGAAGGTTCTCCCAATAGGAGGGAGAAGACCGTGATGAGACGTTTGCTCCAGTTGCCAGATACACCTCTATTAGAGCAATCATATCTCTTGCAACATCCATAGGTTGGAGTTTAGATCATATAGATGTAAAGACTGTTTTTTTTAATGGATTAATTGAGGAAGAAGTACACATAGAGAAACCCATGTATGCAGATTAAAGAAGGCCTTGTATGAACTCAAGCAAGCTCCAAGAGCTTGGTATGCATGTATTAACCTCCATGTGTAACCTTTGGCTAGAATAGAATATTCTGGAAGCAAGAGAAACCTTAAACAGATGTGTACAAACCCTAGAAGACAAGTAAGCTTAGTGAAAGAATTAATAATAAAGTATTAGCTTCCAGAAGGACAATTCAGCCCAGACAAGTGATAAGAACCAATATAAATAGAGGGAGCTTGAGCTCATTTGTACTCACTCACTTCACTCACTCTCTCAGTAAATTCTAGCGCAAGTTTGGAGCTACAACGGCAAGTTTGGAAGGTACATCTTCTGGGGTGATTCTTGGTCTCTCTCTCTTGCATTATCTAGCCTAAGATATGCACCCTACCTTCTAGTATCTATTGGTGGTATTCTTGGTGACGCCTTGGAGTATATTGGTGGTATTCTTGGTGACGTCTTGGAAGAAATTCAACTGCAATTGCTGCAGTTGGGTATTGTTCTTGTTTTGTGGTTTTAGGACTTTTTGTCTGTTATGCTATCTTTGGAGAAAGATATGCTCTCTTGGTTATATGTTGTTTCTAGTGATTGTTCGAGAATCATTCTATCTAGAAAAGGTTGTGGTGGTCGGGGGTGGCTGCGTGCCTATGGTTGGGTGACAATCTTGTGATATTGTCTATGGTAAAATGAGCACATCAAATATTTTAACGTGTTCTTCTTCGCAACACAGAAATAATTCCCCACTGAAGTTTTTGAAGCTTCCTTTGATGTTGTGGTTGACCGTCACCACTACTATAATCACTCCTACCACATCATAATTTTATCCTACTTCTTTCCTCCGCAAGATGTCCATAAGTTTCTGGTCCACCCACTTTTAACCCACCCAATAAGGTAACTTGGCCCACTTACAAGATTGAGCTACCTTTCTAGTTTTAATAGTTTTCAAATAAAGACTTCCAAGAAGCCTATCGCTACCGATCCATCATAGTTTTTCTCGCTACTCGACTACTACTAACCCCATCTAACACACTTCCTCCATGATCAACATTTAACAGTGTGCTACAAATCTCACATCATGTTTCAATTCTTAGTAGTATTTCACAGATCTACAAAAGCAATGGAAATATCAAGTTTAAAGAAAGTTGGAACTAACTACAAGGGGATTATATTTTCGTCGAAGCTCACAAAGGAGAAATAGGCATGGGCACACAAGAACTTGCACTTACAAGCCTAAGGTTTCCATAAAAGAACCGAACTCAAAAGGCCCTCATTTTGTCACACAAGAACCAACAATAGAAAATCAGTTAGAGACATTCCCTCAGAGGGAAAGATTTCTTCCCCACAAGAACCTGTAGAAATACAAGTTGTTATAGAAGTATTCTTACCTCAAGGATTCATCTAAAATATCTCATAACCAGGTGGAAATCCTGTTGAAATTCCTTTACACCATTGTTTTATTTTTCTATGGAATCTCGTGAAGAACCTGCTGTTACATGTCAAAATTAGTCACTTCGATAGTGTCGCAAGTGTCGTCATTACAAGTGTCGCATTTTGCTCACGAGTGTCACAAGTGTCAGGGAAGCATACTGCCATGATGCCTATGTCATGCCTATAACGACATGAGAAGGACACTTAAAACACCTCAAACATTTGATTTGGAAGAGGATAAATGAGTCAGCAGGCTCATGAACCTTTTGCCATCTGAAAACACTCAAAAAACTAAGTTTTTGGAGGGGAGCGCTCCCCTATACCTCTTCTGGGAGCACTGGCGCTCCCCCTTACACTGTCTAGGAGCGTTATAAAGCTCCTTTGGCCCTTTTGAGGGAGCGCTGGTGTCTTTAGGAGCATTGGTTCCCCCCTTAAGCCTACTGGGGAGCGTTGTAGCGCTCTGATGGCCCTTTTGAGGGAGCGCTACCTATTCTGGGCAGCAGTTGAGTTGTTGAGATGAATGGGGGAAGCATCTTTTCATTCTTGGAAGGCAGTTGAGCTCGAATCCCTAGTCCAGCCATGATCCTAGGGAAGATCCTCAACTGAAGGAGGCAAATCCTCAACTTCCCCAAGGATATCTCAAGTCGTTAAAGCCTCTCCAAGGCTATATAAGAAAGCTTTCTAATGGTGAAAAGGAGACTGGAAAGGGAGAATCACACCAAGCTTATGATCTCATAAGTGGTGCTGGAACAGAGATATTTTGGAAACAAGAGACCTATGATCTCATAGGGAGCAATCAGTGAAGTTGTCATCATTCGGATCGTGGATCTTTTGAGCAAGGGGTAGACAAGGAGGACTTGACGAAACTGCTGCAATCCATCCATGGCTGTAAGCAATGTTTTGTCCTCATTAATATAATTTGCTTGGCATGTTTCTTTCTAATTCGTGTTCAATCTCACATGAATTTGTATCTTTAGTAGATAGACCTATTTCGGACTAATCTTGATAGAGTAGGAAGTAGTCGTACTTTGTTTGTCTATAGGGCTTATCGAGGAGCGAAAGATTGGAGCTCAACTCGGAGCGTGCAGGGACAAACACCAGTAAAAGGTACTTCTTTTCTCCTTCCTCCTCACACACTAGTCCACCTAGATATAAAAGGAAGTCAGTGACCATGATAAGCACTTTCTGTCTTAGAGTTAAGAGTCTAGCTCTTTGAGGAGATCTACCTGTCCGCAGGGAGATTTTCCTTCAACACCTGCGATAGAAAATCATATACTTGTTGCAAAATTCATGGACTTCTTCGTCTCTTATATTTGTTTTTATGTCCTCCTTCCTTACCATTTGTTGTTTCTCCATGGATGGAACAATTCTTCCATTTGGGGGGGACACCATCACCTTTATATTTCATAACTAATCCCTTTGAATCATGGCACCATCTTACTCTACTCCATAGTTCAAATATATTCTAAACCCCCCTAACATATCCAAAATGACAAGGACTAGAAGTTGTTAGTGTTGCTACATCAAGAAGCCTTATTGTTTCTCCACAAGAAACAACAATATGAGGCCTTGTTGCTACCACACAAGAACCAACAATGAGAGCAAAAGAAAACATTGTTGTTGCTCCACAAGAACCAACGACATAAAAAAAAGCAGTCGGTACATATGGACAAGCCAAGGAAACTTGCTTAGAATATTAGGAAGCATTTTCTGCAGTATCTTGGTTTCTCATTGTGTTGATAGGTCCAAATTCCCTATCAATCAGGTAAGGGAAAATGCCCGATGGCAAGTCCCAATTAGACTCACTCTCGTTTGGGATAGTGTTTTCAACCAGTATGTGGGTCTGGTTGCCACTCCAAAACTATCCAAATATGAATTTCAGAATAGAATGTTCTCAGATGAATTAAAACTTTGAAGACTAAATTAAACTAAAATGTCTATCATTATTCTAAGATGCATTCCTAACTTATCCTAGACTATCCTGATCAGGAGAAAACTGCAGTAATGAATATAGTGAAGGATGATACTACTTGCACAAAATTAATTCATGAGAGCAAGGAGAAAATTGGATCTATAATGTAATAAGAAAGATATAAGTTTGTTTACCAACTTATTAAACTATTGTTGCATTCATAATGAAAACCATGATAACATAAACATACAAAATAACAATTAAGAAAAAGTTCATTAAACCATACTCCATACATTGACAAAACGAATATACATAAAAAGAGTAATCTTATTCATACATATATGTACCAAAATTTTCATATATGTCTCTTGTTCAATTCACCATACAGTAAGAACATCGTCTAGATACAATCAAAATCAAAAGCTATTTTTCATTTACAGTTCTCTCTTTTATAATATTTGAGAGACTGTTTACATTCCAAAACTGCAAAATAAACAAAATGTGGTCGGGACATGACTCTTCACATTACAATGCAACCTATGATTAAGAAACAAGAAAATAAGGAAAATGGATCAGTTATCAACCGAAGTAATCATGAGGTCTTATGCATTTGCATATGATCCTGATATTCCTTCCAGAGAAAATAACCTTCCATTACTTTCTTTAGTTTATCGGAATGCATTTTCTCCAGGTCTAACTCTCCATCGCATATCTTAGTAGAAACTTCTTGTTTTAACTCCTATGTTGTCCATTTAATAAAGATATGGTTCATTTTGATTAGCCTGGTAGGCCTTAGTAAATATTCCTCTAGGACTTTTTTGTTCGCCTAGATCAGTTGCTCAATATTTACTTGGTTAATCTCATTGTGTTCCTCAATTTTAGCAATTCTAAATTGGTTGGTGTTCTTGATACTAAGAGGGGGGTGAATCAGTATCAAGTACAGTTTAAAACCTTTTTCAACTTATACTTAAACCATTAAATTATATCCAATGAGCAATGAACAATAGTATAAGAGTTACACCAAAACACCATGCACAATATATGAGAAATAATCAATAGTTATTATTCAAGGGAAGTAATGACTTCCAAAGGTAGCTACAACTTCCAAATGTAAAAGGAGGGATAAACCTCCAAGAGGAAAATATAATCCTCCAATATCAAGAGAGGGTTGAACTCTCCATCCTTGCCCCTTCCTTCCACCCAAGAATATATGAGAGATAATAAAACTTTACATTAAATCATCACCATCAACCAACCATCACATAGAACCTAATAATGCCTCCTGAGACTTCTTCAATTTCTGCAATTCTTCAATTCTTGGAATACTCGGATCCAGTAGATAATATTACTCAATGTATTCTCTGAAACTTCTCCAAGTTTCACTCCTTGAATCCGCCCCAAAAACAAGTTATAGAGATAATGGTAGATCTTGTTCAATTCTGGTTTATTCGGGAGAGCGAACTTGTACAGAATGCCCTGCGCTCAATATTTAACATCAGATTCTGAAACTCACACAAAAGAAAATAAAGTCTGTACTCTTTCCAATTAAATTGGTCCCACTTCATTTGGATTCTCTATGAATAAGTTATGACTGTTTTACCCGGAACACATGTTTATTGACTAGCTTCAAGACTAGTCAAAAACCCTATCTTCCACAGAGTGTATCTCCAAAATTGTAGCGCACAAAGTGATGAATTTTTTACCACAGTACCTTGATATGTATTCTCAATACCATAGCAATTTCACCATCTGAATCGTTCTAGAAAAAAAGTTATAACAAAAATGGTAAGATGACCTGTAAATAACATACCTTAGAACACATCACCAAAAGACTTCATCCTCCCTTGAAATTTGGCCTTCTTTACTTCTGATTTCCTCTGAAATTCGACTTGTGTTTCAAATGAATGTATAATGATATGTATTTATACCATTTATGTCACTTCCTTTTAACATTAGGGCCGACCTGACACTTTCTTATTTTGTAATTCTTTTCTTTAATTATCTTCAGGGCCTACATGTACTTCCTTCTTCAATTAACTTTGTCATCTTCAAAAATTCATTTCTCCTCAACCATGATGATCCACGTGACTTGCCACATACCACCGGAAACAAAATTATGTATACTATCCATCCATGGGTGTTTTATATGCATGTGCATTGTCCTTCATGTCCAAATACCTTCATCAATCTTGTTGTCCAAAACCCATGACTAGGGTTGACATCAATGACAACAACCAATCTTCCAAAAATCTCCCGCTTTTTCAATGATGGAAACACTCATGCTCCCCCTATCATCGTGATCTCAATTTATCTCCCCCTTTGACATCAATGGCAAAGGGTAGGGCTTCTCCCCCTGATTTCAATGGCATAAGGTGACCTTCTTCTTTGGGGTTGCTCCCGCTGAACATGTGGCACTCAATAATACTTCATCCTTATTTTTGGTCTTTGGGACCTTTTCTTCCTTGAAATCCTTTTGTGTGGATTATATCTTCTCTCTCTTATTCATTTCTAGGGTGTATATGTTGTTCGGTCTTCTTGTTGCAGTTGCAACCAATCTTCCTGAGTTATTTTCTCTGATTTTACATTTTCGGGAGTCAAACGTAAGAGTGTATCCTTGATCACACATTTTACTAACACTGAGTAGATTATGCTTCAAG
>ML781016.1:816187-844415 GCA_009831015.1 Picea engelmannii | reverse complement strand
ATATTTGATCTCATCTATTTGGCCCATAAGCTTCAATTGATCATATTTTTCGGTTTGTATATCATTAAGAAGGTATAGATAATCCTTTTGCTCGAGTTTCGGTCTTTTATTCAACTCCATTGATTCTACTCTTATAACTTCTAAAGAAAGAGTTGTTGATTTGTTTTCTTCTAAAGCCTTCTCGAGCTTTTTGTTTTCATGTTCCAATGCTAGGAATTGGTAGCGTTGTTGCTCAACAAACTTTTGGGATTCAACTTGCTCCATTTGCATATTCTACACCTCTTGAGAGTTCTTGGTTATGACTTGTTTCGTTTATTCAAAGAAATTTTGTTTGATAGACTCCAGCGCTTTATTGTGCAGATCTCGTTCTAATTGTACTTTCTTCTTGAATTCTGCATTTAACTCGTTTATCTGAGTTTGTAGAGTTATGTTTATCTCTTCTGTGTGAAGAGTTTTAGTGGTCCTGGTTTCACTTTCAAACTCTGAGACGATTTCATTTATTGTAGCTTGCATGACCTTTTCCATCTCTTCTTTATGAAGTTCTTCTTTTTTTCTAATTTCTTTGAGGACTTTTGTGGATACATGGTCCTTTTGAGTGTTCAACTACCTCTCCAATTCCACAATTTTAGTTTTTTCATTGCATAATGTTGTGATAACCTAAAAAGCATACGATGCATTTTCCCCTGCAAATGCATGGAGAGCATAAGTTTCCTGTATAACATTTTCTTCTAGATCGGGCCCTGCTTTCCATTAAATAACCCTCCCTGTGGATTGTTGTTTGCTGGTTGATTCTCCTCTTTTTCTTTTATTCAACCTTTTCTCAATGCTTCTATTTTTATCGATGTAGTAATAATCACCTACAACTACAACAACACCATCAAAATTTAGAAATTTTGTAGAAAATGATGACTTACCTGGGATGGCCATGATAGGGGTGTACTCTTGTGGTGGAATGTCCAATATTCCCATGTTTGGATTTAATGTGCTGCTAAGAGTCTCATTCAATTTTTTATGTTTTTTCCATTCAGCTTCTTCCTCTGCTTTCTTCTTTGCTTCATCCTCAATTGCTAGTCTTTCCTTTTCCCTTCTTTGACCAATCTCTTGGCTTCCGCCCCAGCTTTCTTCTGTTGAAGAGCATTATGTTGGGCCCTTACTTCATCTTCTTTATTTTTCCTTCTTTCATCAACGATTGTTTTAAGTGCTTCTTCATTTTTCTTGCTTTCCCTTGTTTTGAAGATTTTCTTGGGATCATTTTTTTTGTTTCCCCTTCTATTTTTGTCTTTTACGATATTCTTCGTATGATCTAATTCATTTTTGTTCCAATTTCTCTTCTTTCTTAATTTTTTCTTGTTCCTAGGTTTCCAACTTCTTTTGGTCATCCTCCAGGAGAATTTGATATTTCTCTTGGAAGGTTCTCTTTTCTTCTTGTTCTAATTGCATCTCTTGTCTAGTAATATCATTGGGTAATTTTTGTAATACCTCCTCATAGAAAAGAACTCATTTGAATACCTCTTCATCAAAATCAACTACATGTATATTGGAATGGGTGAGACTCACAGATTTGACATGACTGACTGCCAACTAATGTGGATCATGTCCTCTTACCTCTCTGATGCATAAACATATCTCTTGTAAGGTCTTTGCCTCTTTTCTGGCATGTGGGCCATTTGATAAACCATAGTTTCCTATATGAAATGGGGGCCAAAGTTTCTTACCGTTGCTCAGAAGGAGGGAAGTTACTCATGTTTCTTCATACGTATAAGGGTGTTCTTCAAGTTAAGGCAAATGTTAAAAGTCAATATCTCCACCCAATTTAACATTTTCCCTATTTTCACAATTGTGTATGCCATAGGTAGCCATTCTATCCAAAAATGTGTGCTCTTCTCCTTGCCATACAGCCTACTCAACATAGCGATTAGCATCATGTATGGAGTCTTGAACTCGTGTGTAGGGAACAACTTTTTCCCTTGCTTGAACAGTCTATCCTCATTTGTCCACCGATATTCCATTAATTGGGTTGGGTTTTTATTATTTTTGGTGAACCCTTTTAAAAATGTATTGTTGAGAGGACACATAGGCCCATGTAGGTGATACCTGATGCCAACATCTTTCGGTATTAGGGATGCCATTTTCCTTCTGAATTTATTTACAATTGTAGCAGTGCTTTGGTCGAACATATTGAAACACCATTGGGTTGCATCATTATATGGAAATAGAGTTTGTTGAGCGGCAATAGGGTGAATCACTCTTCTTGATATTTTGATACACTTCAAGGTCTTCATCATCCAAGGGGAAATCTCCGATGTTGAAGATTTTATATATCTCGTCATAACGGGGGAAATTGTCTTCGTCGTTGTGATAAGTGCTATCCATCACAAATACCTCTCTCGGGTTAGAAGAAGTTTCAGGCGTGGAAGCTGGAACGATAGTTGCGATATTCTTGGTTTTTCGAGCACTCAAACTCGCCATTATATATTTTTTGTATCCTGTAGTGAACATAGAAATACATAAGTCCAACGAATAAACAAAATAATACACAAAACAACGAATTGAAACAATAACATACATGTGATACCTACTCAAAATGATGGTTACTCTATTATTTAATCTTGATACACGGAGTCTGGTGCTTTTACAGACTTACGGGAAAGATAATGTGTTAATGAGAATTTTAGGGTTATTATGTAGGCATTAAATTACCTTAACTGGCATATTTAATGAGTTGTGCACGCGAACCAATTCACAGTCGAAATATCATTTTTCCATTAATGTAATTTGAAGGTATAGGTCGATCAGATCCATGTATCGGAGACGTAGAATCCGGACTCAAAACACTTGAGAACATTAGCAGAGTTACGAGGGGTGGTTCGTAGGTCATCCTTTACTCCAATGAAAAAGCATTGAGGAATATTCTTTTTATTGCATAGATTTGTGTGTTGAAAATACAAGAGTGAGGAAAGGGTAAACGTGAGTCATCGAACCATTCTCATTGGAGTAAAAAAAAAGTTGTTTGTTTTATCACTCCACGGGAGAGGATATCAAAGAATATTCTTTCCTCTAAAACTGCGCTATTTTGAAAGACTGAACATTTGGGGAAGATGTGTAGTTGACTTAACCTCTCTAAAACCAACTATTGTCTACCATGTGTCATAATGACCTTCATAAGGGAAACATGCAAAGAATGAATTCGCGTTACTCGAACGGCTCTCCCCAACCAATGACCAAATGACACATCAGCAAGACCGACCAATAAAGAGATTAGTCGTAACCTTGCATCGTCAGAGAACAAGTTATCGGAGTGGTTTTTGTTAGGGTTCAAAATTATTTTCGTGGAGGCGTGTTTCGATATGATGATTCTGACATAACCCTTTCCGATATTACTATCGAAAATGTTTATGTCGAAATTTTTTCCAAAGCACGTTCATACTTTAGTCTGAATTAGATTTCCAAGGCGAGTAAGTGAATGGCTAATATTTAGGAGCATCAGATCAGCGAGGAAGAATCCAGGGGATTGAGAGGGGTTGTGAAACCGACTGTGTGGGGTAAGAATGAATCAATTAGAGGAAGAGTAACATGAAAAATTTGGAATCTTATAGGCATGTCTTACCAAAGAAGGTCTTGATCCAGACTGTATTAGCATCAGTAGCAACTTCCCATGTCAGCATGAAATCAATAATGTAGTGATGTAGTACCTTGCAAGAATTTAGAACAAGGGAACCCATTAAAAATCTCTTGAACTAGAAATTTTTTGGTGGGTGCTTGTCGAAGCACAACACATTGGAAGATGGCTCTATTTTAGGGGTATGAAGAATATTCAAGAGCCCTTAGAAGCATCACATCAATTCAACAACATGATACCTCAAAAGTTTTGCAATGCCAAGATCCTCAAGCCATTCCAAGTTGTAGGAGGATAGATGAATACTTACTACCTCCTTGCAATTACAGGGGATTCCTACAACAAAGAGAATTTTGGATCTATCTCCAACATTCTTTAGTCAACAGAGGAAAATATCAAAAGATAGTGTTCTATTTATCGCAATCGTTTTTAATATTTCAAAAGAATGGATCTACACTCAAGACAACTTGTTTCCATTGAGATTTTCAAGGTCAAAGCAAGGGATAGCATGAAGAAATCACTTTTACCTGGGCATAGCAAGTAGAGGTAACATTCAAACACCCTTTGATCTTTTCGTAGACTTGAGGGAAGCTAATTCAATTCATAGAATTTGTCTATGAGCCAAGGAACTTTTAAAAAGTCATCATTAAGGATAACATGGTTAACAAAAGAATTGGTAACCTCACTGATATTCAAAGGGAAACCTATTTCTAGGGTTGTACTTGATTGAATCTCTCTAGAAAATCGCCTCAGTTTAAGACATACCCTGCATATTACCTTGATATTTACTAAGTCTCTTTTAGGAACCCACTACTTGTGTATGTTTATCTCTCCTAGATCTGTTTGGTTCTAAAAGATCCAAGTTCGTGGTTTACTCTACAATTGGAGAACCAATTGTGTAGCCAACAAAGGTCTCTCTCTAACTTCAGTCACCACTTTAGAAGTTACTTTGTGGGTCGAGGTTAACTTCCAAAGTCTACTCTGCTATCGCAAGAAGCTTGGTCTTGACTTTATATTTATTTACAAAGTCATATTCTTGTGAAATCGATCTCCCTTTTGTACTCCTTAAAAAAATGCAAGTGCAATTGAACTTCCTAGATGCATCGGAATTTATGCATTGGAATTTAGATGTTGTATTTAGTTGGATAATCATTTTTAAAAAATCTTCTAGCAAGTGTGACAAATATCAAAGAAAATGGCACTCATCTTCAGAGTGCCTAGATGTCAACATTTGTGCTCAATGCTTCGATAAATCAAACAAAGTGGTTTCTCACCACCAACAAGCACATTCAATACCATAATCAAAGGGTATGGTATTATGGGACAACCTAAGGAAGCCAACAAGGTTGTTAAAGAAAGATTGAATTTCTTCCAAGGTTAAATGATCTTAAGGATTCACTTGCAAAGTCATCCCAGAATATTTTTTCCTTGTTACAACCTGAGCTATTATACCTGATCTCCCATGATATTCTCTAAAGGTTGCAAGCTATATCTAGAATGTAGTTTGGTAACATAAAGTGACCATGGGACTTGATAGACCATTACAACTTTCATTATATTCTGCACACCCCTCCATTTACTCCAATTACATTCTAAATACTCTAGCAAAATTTTGATTATGGTATGACAATATGGGATTACCCTGCCATTCTTAGAAAGTCCCCACTTCCTTGTCTCCTTCAACCCATTATTTGAAAATTGTGAAGTATGGTTGTCTGGAAATTGTGATCTGATTTGAAAATGGTATCAAAGCTAAAAATAGCTCTATAATTTACCACAAACCTATAACTTGTTGCAAATCCCACTCAAATTTTCCATACCCATTTCAATTTCCTTAAACTACCCCTTTCAAAGAACACTTTTGCCACTCATTTGTTGTAGATATCATTACACTTTCAAATTGGAAAATTTGGTTGTCCTAAGTCTAATGCAAATACA
The DNA here is from genome assembly GCA_009831015.1 of Picea engelmannii. NCBI lineage: Eukaryota > Viridiplantae > Streptophyta > Pinopsida > Pinales > Pinaceae > Picea > Picea engelmannii. Next base: position 838,861 of record ML781016.1, on the reverse strand, counting down.
ACTTAAATATTTTTTTTGTTAAAACGTTATCCCTACAACATATTATTGTCACACAAGCTACATCATTCCACCCTTCACTCCATTCAAGTCATCACTTTTCATTTCCCAATTACCTCTCATAGTTTGAAAACTACACCAATAGTGACTTTTGTAGTAACTACAGTTCATAAATTTGCTACATACTTTTTAGGCCTAGTGTTTCAAACCCCATCGCTTACCAATTGCAAAACATAATATCTCAAAGACTGACATTTTTGGAATTTATTTTCCAAACTATAATTTTATATCTTTAAATTGCAAGTTGCATACTTATGTGATTTCAAGGCAAAATTGCACTCTGATGCCCCTACAGCATACACTTACAGGGTTAAGTTGTTCTATCATTTGTGATCACCAATTATGATTAAGAAATGACAAGCTTGAGCATGTCATCATTAATACCATTTTGCAACTAAGGTTATCCATTTCAAAGCCATTTTTATCCCATTACAAGTTTGTTACCTTGCCAATGGTATTTTGAAGCAAGTAAAGGGTTTTCTTCATTGCAAGTTTCAACGTGTACTTTCCAAGCGAGTTATGGCATAAAAAGTTGTCTATATAGGCTCCCTTTTGCAACTATAAAGCTCAGAAATTGGTTTTATATCTTTAAATCCATCCTTACCACCCTAAACAATATATTTCCTTCATTTTCAGCAACATAGGGGAAGCCATTACTCCACATCACCTACAACGGATATTTTAGTGAAGCTACAACTTTGAAGTTGTGTTCTCATTACTCTAGAAAGTTGTGAATTAAGTGACAGAATATGATCCTATAGTGGATGAAATTGTAGGCCTCAATGAAAACTTTTTTGAACTTGTCTTAAACATAAAACCACTCCAATCGTGTTTTGTGTCTGTAACTTTACCAAACCCATTACAATTGCAAGGTTGTCGACTCCTTATATGCCATGTTCGTGCTTTATAATCTGTCACATTATACAGAACCGATTCAAGGGTATCCATTGAAAATTCTTGGCCCGAACCCTCCTCATTAGTAATTTGAACGTTTAAAAAAGAGTGAGATTATAACTTTTGACAGAATTCACCTCAAACACACACAAACAAAGCCATGATTGTGCTATGATAAAGGAGGTCGTGTTAATCATTTTGCATTATCCCGATTATTGTTCCATCATTTCCATCGCTCCCATCACATTTATCGCTACCATAACTTGTTGTCATTACCCTATCCTAAACTGCATTACAATCTAGAACCACCATACTAGCCAAGGACGCGATTTTGTGCTTTAATCGCTTCATATTGGCCAAGGGCATGAGTTCATACTTTGATGAGCTTCATACTGAAGGAACAATTTAATTAACAAATTGAAACCTCATTACACAAGTCCTTCATTGCTACAAATCCCAAGCACAAATTCCCCTACATCCATACCCATTATATTGAGCCGATCAATTTGGCCAATTCGATATATTTATAGGGTTGCCTATTTCAAAGGTTGTCGTTGATCGGTTGCACCAAGGCATACTCCACAGGATTGTTGCAATACACAGTTGAATTTTTAGAGCATTATGGGCATAAATATGAACCAAATTGAGCTTGATAATGTCGATGCCTTGTTTGTTGATCCAGAAGCATTACTCATCTTTCTCAGCATTGGGAATGGGGCACCTTTATGTCTGGTAGAATTTTGAACAAGAAACCCCGAGCTAGGGTTTTACCTTTTGTTTATATAGGTTCAAAGAGGCAAGTTGAGGCCCATATGATACTAAAACGGAGGAGAATCAACAGAAGGAATCAAGGTCAATACTTCAAATGATGATGAAAGTCTTCACATACATGACAATGAACCTATTACAGATTAAAATCAAGAAGATGAGGATGTTTGTGAGGATCATTTATCAATGGGAATCTCTCAAGATGAACATGAAGAAATATTGCTTCAAGAAGATCACGAGGAGATTATACTTGAGAATAATCCTCATTCAAATGAAAACTCCACACCAAAGATAGAAGGCCACAGTGAACAAGTTGCAGTTTCTACACAAAAGGTTGCTGACATGCACATTCCAAACTATTGCAATCTTCCTTGTAAGTTGATGTGCCAACTTCACAATGTTACATTGCATGTAGATGTAGAGACTGATGAGGTGTACGCACAGATGACTCTGCAACCCGTGAACAGTTGCAATAAGGAGGATATATTATCATTTAATCTTGGCCCTAAGTAAAGCAAACAACCAACATAATTCTTTTGTGATACTTTGACTGCAAGAAATACAACCATTGTTTTATGGTTGGTGCTACTTCAGACGAATTTAGAAGCAATGATGCATGTAAAGAGATCTATGCACTTCAACAGACCTCACAACCTCATGAAATGCAAAAAAATGTCAAAAAAGAAGGTTGAGGAGAGAACGCTAAAAATAGTATTGAGAATATATTCCTCAAGTTGGATGTGCAATTTGAGGCATTTTTTATAGTGAAACAATGATGAGGATGTTGCTCATTGGTCGTCAATTGCATGAAATTTGGATTTGAATGCTCTACAGTTAAAAGGAGGGGTAAATCAAGTTGTCAATCTATTACCTATCGATCTGAAGAAGGGTATTAAAGAAGATCCATTCTATTGTCTGGTTGTGAGCTACTGTACCATGCTAGTAATCAATGTATGATTAAATATTGAATGGGTTTTAGTGATGGCTGGGACAATGGGAAGAAACTACAGGTCTACCTCAATGGTGTTGCGACTTTTATTGGTAAAATTGGACTTATAATAGCAATGGTAGTCTTTGTTATCCTTTTGGTCAGATTATTTACTTGACATACATTAGACTCCAAAGGGAAACCCATGTTTAAGTAGGCAAGACCAAGGTTGGAGATGCATTTAATAGAATTGTTAAAAAAAATTCCAATTGCATTCCCCCTTGTTGTATAAATTCTAGAAGGGCTTCCATTGGAAGTCAACTTGCCTTTAATTTATTTCAAAGAGACATATTGGATTGAACAAAGCAAGGATATCCATCGTATTATTGGAACAACATTTAACATGTGTCCCCACATCTAGGTTTATCCAACTCACAGGTTAGAGACAGAGGTATAGGGTTGTAGGTTGCATGAGGACATACAACATCTTCAGCCCAGGGGAGATGATGAGTCTCCTATATGGTATAATTTTAGCCCATCGTAGCTCTCCTTTTTCCTATCTTGGCCCTCTTAAAACACTTACTAGTTATCAAAAATGTTATTTTATTAATAATTGGCTCCTAGATGTCTTGAATTGTACTTTGGTTATTTCTTGTTTATAATTATGATCATAGGTATATTTGATTTGTTGCTAGTACCTTGTTATGGATTTTGGATTCCTTATCATGTGCTAAAGTGTGAATGAGTGCAGAGTTTTCTTTTGAAAACAACATAAATAAGTTCCTAATTTATGGTTAAGAAGGGAGTATTGCAAACAAGGTAATGAAGGGATATGCGAGCAACCAATACTCCAACTAATTCTCCGGACGTTACCAACACTCCAACTGATCCCTGGAATATTGCAATGGCCCAAGCATCAAGTTAAGAAAGGGACACGTGAGGGTTAGCATTTGAACTGACCCCTATAATATATGAAACTAATTTTAAACAAAGCACAACTATCTACCAGCCCCATGAAGATCCTAACCACTGGTCATAGCCACTACACAAAGCATCTTGTTTCGCATTCGCTAATCCTTGCATTTCGTGACGATAAAAGCACATGGGCGTAGCTCCCAACCTGTACCTTGAACCAATTACAACCAGATCGACTCTCAACAATTTCGATTGGGTTCTGGCAGCCAATCGAATCTCTTTCCTTGACCAAGGTTATGGAAAAACAAGGGATCTGTATCATTGTGTTTTGTTATAAGTTTAGCACTGTTGTGTGTTTGTTTTCCTTATTCTAAAAATGGCATAAGCCACTCTTCTATATATTGTAAGGAGAATGAATCCATAGTGGATGAAAGATGATACAATGTAGAAGATTGAGATTTATGGAATAAAAGACAGAGCACCCAAACCTCTACAACACTTTGTTGGTTATTTTATGAATGCATGAGTTCGGAATTAAGTTGTTGGTATTGTTGTAATATATCCCAACTCCTTGCTCTCTATAGAGGGCCGACTCTAGAGAATAGGAGTTGTGGATCTATAGATAGTTTTTTTTGTTGTATGTAAATTAGTTGTTGTCACTTTATTTATTTTATCATCCAGTTTTGTCATGTTTTTGTTCTACCTCATTTACGAACTGTGGTCAAATATGTATGGAAGAATTGAATTTCCAACCCAGTGTATTAGAGCAGTGTTGCTATGATAATAATATGATCACTTGTTTGATACATTCATTTCAATTGCAATGCACAGGCAGCCACAAACTAGTAGAAATTGCAATTCATGCATACAGAATGTTACAGTCCTTATAATCAATCTTTCAATTAAGCTTAGATTGGAAATCTCATGTAGATAGTTTGTATGTTGTATATTTTACCTTGTTCAATTGTTTATGTTAATTTTGCTCCTAGAATTTATTTTCTTTGTTTCTTGTAGAATGTTTGGTTGTAGAAATAGGTTATTAGGACACTCATGATAATAGTCTAGTAACAGAGCAAGAGAAGTGTTATCACAGGACTAGGTCATTGATGGTATCACTCTAAGAGGAGCCATACATTAGAGTCGAAATCACAAGTGTTAAAAGCTAGTTCCTGTGTGTTTTAATTTTCCGCAATGCAATTTCCTTTGTGTAGAAGAATATTAGGAAACTAGTGCAAATTAAAAATTTGTAGTCTGCACATACAATACACGACATCTCACAAGTACATTGGAAACCCTAGTTGATAAGTTAAATGCACAAGTGTTCCTGGTAAAAATAAAAGGCATAAAAACATTGTCACTTATACTTTTGACAAATAAAGAGTATAACTGAGATCACCACCCACTATGATATGTGCAACATCAAAAACATTTCCCAAAAAAAGTGCTTCCCAAAAGGAGCATATAAATTGATAACTTCCATAGAGTTATCAAGAATTTGATAAAACAATGTCGCAAAGATAGTAGAATTTGAAGTTACCCCTTTCTCATGAATAGGAAATTGCCAAACCTTTTAAAAATAAAAACATAACTACGACAATCTCTCCTTGGTAACTTGAAAAAGCTCCTTAAATTAGAGGACTTTATGGATACTTTCTTAGGCAAAGGCATATAACGGATTCTTCGTGGGTGTGGGAAAAAATAAATAGGTAAAACTAGTAGATCCTTTAAAACGAGAATCAATGATCAATGTGATGACATTAATAATAACAAGATTCAAAGATTGACACTTGTGGAACATTCCCATAAGACAAAACCTCCCATCAATATCGAGGGTGAAAAAATCCTTGCAAAGATTGACAACTACTCTAAATGAAAAATCTGTGAGGCCAATGAAATTGAGAACACTAACAACCTTAATCAAGATGATGGGTTAAAAATCAATCATTGTTGGCTTCCAATGATTAGGTAATGTTTACAAGTATATTATAGATGACTAAGCTTATATTGACACATGTTTCTTCATAAAAAGAAGTCGGCTCACTAATCCAATGACTAATCATTAAATGTGATGTATTTATATGAAGGATGTTTGCAATTAATCTTTGGCATTCTCTTCTCAATGTCTTAAAGAAGAACTAGAGGTGATTGGCCCAAGACATTGACTAGACTAATAATGTCAATCATAGAATCTCCAACTTATACCAAAAGTATAGTTCCAATGCGCACATAAACCTCCTAAGTCCACTCGGAACTAAGTGCACAAAATTCCCAACCAAGAATGGAATATTTAAACAATTGTCAACATCCATCATATTTTCTTGAATCATAATATCAATACAAAATTTTGAGATCAACCTTTTGAATGATCGCTTTTTGGAAAGGGCTCCCAATTGTGTATGTTGTAAGAGATAAGCTTCATTATTTTCCCTTCTTAGTGGATTTTGGTGCTCTAAGTGCAAGATCAAGGAGTTTCCTTCGAACATGAACCTCTCTATTTGCATGTTCTAATGCCTTTGAGATGTCTAGCCTCGTACCCATGTTAGGTTTACTAGATGGAGGAATAAACTTTATTCTCCCCTTTAGAGAGATTCAAGAGTCCACTAATAGCCCTTTCGAAGTAGATTTGGCTATGTATCTCCCTGGAGATCCAGTTGAGATTCCTTGTGCTCTTGAAAAGCTCTCCTTGGACTTCTATCACCCAAAGAAGAAGAGGTAGACTTATTTCTTCTATCATGTCCAAGAGTAGAGATGCATGTGAGAAAATTGAATCGTGATATATTCTTAACAATTTATCCTAGATCACTAGTCCATCCACTAAAACATATTTGAAGCCTCCCAACTCCAAGAGTGATTCCTTGAGTTTTTCAAATAGTTCTCCATATGTTACACAGTTCAACATGCGCATCTTTGTTCACTTAGGATTCCTTCATGTGAATGGAACCATGGGGTACTTCCTCCTCTACGAATTTCCTCTTACCATTGTTCCCAAGGGAAGCTACTTCTAGAGAGTTCCTACCATAATCAAGAACAATCACCATATGTAGATCCCCATGTTTTCCTAGGATTGACTCTTGGACATGAGATTTTGAGATGCCCATAAGATCTACAATAACAACCTTTGAAAGGGGCATTGATAGTCTAGTAACTGCCACATTTTTTTGTCCCCAACCGCCAAACTTATTCTAGAACTATATTCAAATCCATCTCGAAACAATTGTTGGGAGATTTGAGGAAGGCCATATCCATCTTTAGATATATCCCAAATTTGTCTTGAATGCCCTCAAATACATCTTAGCTCCAAAATTCCATAGGTAAGTATGGGAGCTTGACCCACTCTCTCAAAGATCTTAATTAAGATAGTCTAATAAAACTTTTTGGTGATGAGCAAAAGTTTTCATTACCACGATGAGTTAGTTTACAATGTAACCGAAAAGAGTAAGAATTTAAATAAAGAATTGTAAATTTTGTTCATACAATAAACTAACATGGTGAAATGGAAAAAACAAACTTAAAATAGGAGAAAAGAAAATGAATATTTTGATTGACATGGTTTAGTCAAAATCAAGAAAGCATTAACTTTGATCTAAGGAAACGTTTTTAAGAAATCCATGAGGAAGCACGCTAAACAGTAACTACTAAGCAATTATTTGTTATCGTCTTCAATCAAAGAATTATGTTGTAAAATAATTACAAGTTATAAGATTAATAAAGATGAGGCTTTACAAAATATTGATTGTCAACAAGCAAGGGATAACTTCCACTAAGATCAAGAATCCTCTTTCAAAACCTTCCAATGCACAACTTTAAAGTAAATAATATCCCAAGAATAAAAATCCCGCTTAGTTCACAAATATTTGCATATTATATGAGAACTTGACAATAGAGGGCATGGCTTATAATCCCTTTTGAAAAATAAAGTTATCGTTACTACTCATTTTACCTAGAACATTCCTTGGATCACACAATAATGAGATGAGAACACATGTATTCACTTGTTACATTTTCCAAGAAGCTTTATTTGAAGCCATTTTTTGTTCTTGTATATGGAAACTATGAATGATCCCATGATATCCCCATCCCTTTTTTGTTTTTTGCGTGATTTATTTTGGCTAATTTTGATCAAAGATTTTATTGGTTAATAAAACAACAATATAAAACAGTTTTCCGCCTTGGCATGAGGTTAAATTGCAACAATGTGTTGTGCAAAACATGACAGCTTGATTAGGTTTGAGCTCGAGGGAAGGAGTTGCTCAATAGAGTTTGGGTAATGGAGAACGTTGCAGGTGCAAGTATAGTTAAGACTTGAAACTATATTTTTCCTCCTGAAGTAAGGGTAAAACTATTTCTGGCTGGTTGACTACTACAATTCTTAGCATAAGTCGTTAGTAAACCATCGTAGTGTTATGCCATTGGATAGGAGTGGAAGTCTACTCGAGTAGGTCTCATTGCCAAGCTGCAATTCACAGTAAACAGGCTTTATAGGATTTTATTATGATGGGATCCTTGTGATACCCTTCTAGGTAAATTCGAGAGAACTAAAGAAATTCTAACTTTTTCTTGATATAAAAGATAATAGTGGGTGCAAATAAACACCCCCCAACTTTGTTGCCCCCATTAGGTAAAAGGGTTAAAACACGTGCCTCACTAATCCATTTAAATCATCAATTCACATACCTCCCCAATACTTCACATCACTAGTAATACTAGATAGGTATGTTAGAGTTCCAAAAAAAAAGCTTCAAACTTGTCTCGTTTTATTAAAAACACAATGGAATTCTCATAGTTGTAGGCATGCGAAGAACACAAGGGAATTCCCATAGTTGTAGGCATGCTCCTAAGACAACGTAAAATGAAAACTTGAACAATGATTACAAATGTTTGAATATGAGTCTTAGCCATAAACTTGAAAATAGGGAATAATGTTAGTAATAAGATAAATAATGGAGGTTAGTTTGGTTAAATTTCATCAAAAACTATTGGTAAACAAAGAATTTTCACTAATTTTATAAGAGGAATCATTCAAGCAATATATATAATAGTAGCATCTATGAATAATATGAGAAATCTTTTAACAAAATTATTTTCTACATAACTGCATACTCTCGGTTTACTAATTTAGGTGACTTATTATTTTATAGACCAATAAAATGTGAGTTGGAAGGAGGAAAGACACTTGGATACAGATTGGATTTACAAGAGACTTTTTTTTAACTAAAAAAAAATAAATAGAAAAGAAGAGCAATGATTTTACTTCTCCGAAGCAAAGCACTGGTACCCTGAAAAATTATTCAAAGATGTATGATGACTTTAAACTAAAGAAAAGTGATTCTCAAATTATTCAATGCTTGATGATATAAACTAGAGAAAAACTAATAATAAATTCATAATTGAGGAGAACAAAAATATCCTACTTGTATATTTTGTCAATTTTACAGATATAACAAAACAAAGAATATTAGGTTCGAGTTCAAGTTGAAAGATATCATAATATTTGTTGCAATAGTGTATGAATTCCTATCAAGTCTAAACACCCAATATTTTTGGACTACAGTATACAAATTTTGATTTCAAGTTGGATATATTTGCTATGTCGTATTTAAAAGTGGAATTCATACAAGGCATACATATTTTATTTAATGTTGTTCGACAACTATCTTTTGAAAAGTCAGAACTGATAAAAAAAATTCATTTCAAATGGCTTTTATTTTACACGCTAGGGTTAGTGGGATTTATTTGTTTTGGAAATTTATAAAAAAGTAAACAACGGAATAGTTTCCAAAACGGTTTCTGGCAACTAGAAATGTTTATAAAACTGGATATGTGTTTCCAGCCTGCCAGAAATACCAGGATTCATGGACATGTTATGTCCTTATTTTTTTTAACCATCTGGATATAATGGATGCAACAGAGACTAAATAGAAGTTGACGTGACATGATAGTCCATGGATTTCAGAAATATGCCAATAATAAAACAAAATTAAGATCCAGAAAATTGAACCATGACATACTGGATTTGGAACCATAGCTGATTGTTCAAGCATATTCTAATTTATACAAGAAGGTTCCATCAAATGATACAAATATGTCCTCTCTTTCAAGATAAAAGCATGCTAGTTTTTTATATGTTTGGAATCTGGATTAATAAAGAATTGAAACATAAATTCCGCACTGATACATTGTAGTAGATTGGACTTCATACAAAGGGAAGAGTTGCCTGAATGTACAGTAGCCAGTCAACTGGCATTCTTGTCAAAAATTGCATTTATCACACTAAATTTTACATCGAACATAAAATTGGAATACAATTGTTGCTAAAATATACATGTTTTACAAATTTCGTTTCTATTTTCCAAGAAAGGCCTTTCTGTCTGGACAATAACAGAGCTGTCAAAACTCGAATGTTAAATATAGTTTGCTCTCACAAACCACTAAAGAAAAGGCTTTGGCTTCAACCTTAGTGCTGCTATAATCTGGACAAGACTCTGATGTGGTATTGCTTTTATAATCAGAAGAGAGGAGTCTCAAAAGAATCAGACAATGGCATTTGGATGAATAATGAATCTGGACTACATGGTATAAGAACTGTCCATCATTATGCATCTAAATTGTGAAAACAATCATAGAAGCTCATCACCATCAGTAAATTTTATCAGCTCTAAAAAAAATGATAACTTTCACTGTGAAGGATTACAAATGTTAAAATTATAATTTGTTACACTTGTTGCACCAGAGAAGCTTGTATGGTGTGTTTCTCACGATCTGTCAAGTCCTGTAAGAACGTGAAAAAGAAGAATGTAAGCAAAATTATGATACCAAATTTCAAGTTAAAGATTCTTTAAACTATCTATGTCCAGTTTTAACTTTGGGTTGTTCGAGCATGAACTTCATAAATTCCAATCAATAAGGTTTTTTTATTAGATCCTTTACTAATTTAAAATACTAGCCACTATATTTAATTCTCACATGGTATCAGAGCTATGGCAACGTAAGGATCAAAATTTCCCTTGTTATGTGATGTTGTATGGTGATTGTTATCGCGCAATTTGTACTTTGATGGAAGAAAAGGTTAAAGGAAAGCAAATTGGCGTAATGGGAGACTATCCTATCACTGTCACCTCAATAGGATGTCTCTTTCTATTTAGGGTGGTGGGCCCAGGGGAGACGTCCCCGGTGACCTAGGGTTTGAGAAGCCAAAGTCAAAGTGGCTAGATAAAGATCCCCTCTCACAAGTCACCACCGATCAGAAAGTCTAGTTTTATAACCAATGAAAGATAATATGTCAAAGTTTACCTGCCCAGAACAAAGCAACAAGAAACTATATATATTTGCAAGTACACTTGCTGGTTAGCACTTCATAAAACCATAGACTTTCTTGATAAAAGCAATTGGCTGATAATAATGAAGTAAACTGAAAATTATAACAGCGATGTTTATAAGGCAATACTTCACATTAAATGCCTTGCAATAGCTCCAAAAATGACTAAGAATCATTAACCATTGAAATCATAATACTAGCATTTGTTAGAAGCAAACAAGACAATGTATAAATCAGCCTTTTCAACTACCTTTAGAAGCTTTCAATGCTGCAATTGATGGTTGTAGCTTACTTTAGTAACAGCAGCAATATTGTTAGTAGGTTAGGCTATTCTAGGGTTAGAAAAGGTTAGTAGGATGCTCAAAGAATAGGTTTTGATGGTTGTTTTGATCAAATACTCAAAGGAGGACTTAGACTAGTGCTTTAGGGCAAATGGAGTGAATGAATATGGCAGCAAATGTTGAAGAAAATGACAGTAGGAGAGTCAAGGACCAAAGAGATTGATAGATTGGAGTGTTGGTAACCCAAGGCTCCAATTATTAAACCCTAGGGGAAACTAACTACTAAGGTGTAGGTAACCCTAGGCCTTAGTAGAATTTTCTCCCTCCTTAACTCAAAGATGAAGCAAAAAATCGGCTAAGATGAAGCAATGGATACTTAAGGTGTTGCAATGTCAAGGCCTTAGCACATGCTTCAAGAGAAATGGCCTTTTGACAAGATCTAGTAGGTGAAGGCTTTTGAAGGTAGTACAATAACATGTGCTACTCTTCCTAGGGTTTAGTCAAGCAATTTCATAATCTTTAATGTAAATGCAAGAGACATAAACTATAATCATTCACTTAAGAAGAATTGCAGAAATATCACTTGCATTCATCAAGAATAATCAAGAAAAACCCTAGTTGAACACTTCCACCAAAAAACTTGTCAAAATACTCCAAGATTTAGCCTTCCTCAACAACTGCGCCTAAACTTTCGGCCAAGAAACCCTAGGGAGGGCGCAAATTTCAGTCCTCACAAGTGTGGGTGAAAGATGATGAAAAATACAAGCGTTTAAACCCTTATTTATACAATACTAATGACCGGAATTAGGTCAAAAAAGGTCGACATGGCCTGTTACACATAATATCCAGTTTTTACATTAAATGTCATAATTAAACCCTAAAACAAGCTGTAAAGGTGACGTCATATGCCCTTTTAGGGTGACGTTAGGCCCTTTTTGGGCAACGTTGGCCTCCTGGACCAAAACGTTAGGCCTCCTTGGGCCTCAGGATCTTGCCACACGTGCCACTTGGCACACAACTGCCTCCAAAACATCCAAAATGCTAGGTGACGTCATGGGTGACCTAGGTGACGTCATGGGCCTTCCAAGGCCTACATCATGGTGAAAAGGGCACAACCCCCCTGGGTCCAAGCCTGCCAGGCTGCCCCTGGTGAAACGTCCTCCTCTCTCTCTGTGCAATCCTTTGATATGTCTCTGCCCCTGGTTGGGGTCTCAGCATCCATCTGGTGGGCTCTTAGCCCTATGGAGGTCCAAACTAATCATCTCCCCATATGTACCTGTCCATCGAGTGTGGCTCTTCAACATCAACAAATACGCCCTCCATGGGCTCATAAGTCACAGGGATCATAGCAATGTCAATCGCATCTAATCATCAAGTTGTTTAAACATGTGCATGAAACCCCCTTTACCCGGACAAGTGCTCAAAGACGTTATGCTATTCTACAAGCCAAGTTTGGAGGGGACGCTAGGACGTCCTATTGGGCTAATGCTCATTGGATGTGGGATGTTCTCGAGTGAAGTCAAATCCATGCCATGTAAGTGGATGAGGTGGTAGGGGATGTCTAAGCAATGGGTGCAGTGATAGCAGGGAAATGTATGGCTTACTTGTGGGTTCCTCTGAAGAGGGTGAGTTGCACCTTGTCATGGATGCAAATTTTTCCAAGCCCATTCATGCCTTTTATCTTTTATTCTTATTGATTTTTCTTTCAAGAGACTAGTTGGGGGACACTGCCCTGGCGTGGTGACCAGTGGTAGCAATGTTACCCACAAGCATTTCACAGAAATGAGAGGGTTGGCTCGTGATGAGACCCCCTTTCTCTTGGCTATGCCACCAAGAGCCACTACCCTGGCGTGGTGACTAGCTGAATGGTAGTGTCATACAACTACATGCCCGTGGACCTAATAGGCTAGCTCGTGATGAGACCCCCTATCCTCCAACTAGGTCTTGATTTATTATTTTTTATGGGTCCCTTTGTTTCTTGCTGAGAAGCCTTTTATTTCTTTCTCAGGGATCCCTGGGCGAAGCATCTCAAGGTTTCATTCTTTTGGCTTTTATCTTTTATCAGCTACTTTTACCCTCTAGGCCTTTAGCCCCTTCTTCCCACAAGGTAAGGTACAACCCTTGGATAGTTTGGCCAACCCAATGCCCGGACCAGTGTATGGGATGGATGAGCGGGAAGAAGATGAAAAGTGGTAAGTATGGTGGGAACGGACGATGACCTTTCATGAATCCGCCAGTGGCAACTCAAACCCTATGGGAACCAACTTACTAGGGCATCCTGTTATTCCCCCTAGGTGTGGTCAAGTGGAAAGGCATAAGTTCCAAGCACACGTTAGAAGCAAAAAAGAATTAAATGCACATATTCAAATGTTTTGAGAATCAGAGTGACACATACCATGATACCCGAACTCATTACCTCATGGAGCAAGACCCATTTTTGTTGCAAGACCAGGCCGATGTGATGGATGTTGTTGTTGTTGCTGACAAGGTGGAGGCGCTGAAGAAGAAAAGGATGGGCCCTCCAAGGCCATGCTCAAGTCGATCTGGCTCTCGGTACTCCATGTCTATGACCTGTGGGCCTCGAGACATAATCTCCTTTGTTATCCCTGGGCTAGGGGATAATAGTGATGATTGTGGAAAATGCAAGTTGTTGTTTGGTGACTAATGGTGGATAGGAAGAGCAAAATCGAGCTCACATCATTCATGAGATTGTGGCAGCATGAACAATTTTTGAGCTTTATACAACTCATTTGTATAGCAATACCTGTACATGGAAGCCCACAGGGATTTATTCTCACATGGTAAGAATAAAACCCTTTGCCCTATAAAGATTTGGTGAATATGGAAGAGAATACTTCATTATTAAGCTCAGTAGCTCATCATTTCAAGTACTCGTGCAATGTTGCTACTATCCATGCTCTTCTTAAAGACTGGAGCCTAAGGGACATTGGAAATGAGAAGCCTCCTATAACAACTCTGATTGCATATGGCCCATGAGCCTTATCTCTCCTCCGTGGATGCATGTGTAGCATTGGGAAGAGTTTTGATACACTGGGTATCCAGATTCAGACAAGCAAAAGTCATGTTCCTCTCTTTGATTTCAAATTGTGCTATAGCTCAGTGACTATTATTCATGTTGGAGGGGCTTCATTCTTGCATGAAATGGGCCTGATTTGTGATCTCGTCCTCTGCTCATCCCGAGTCACTCTCATTTGGCACTTTGCATTTAGTGAAACCTCCAATCTGAAGCAATGAAACATTTAACATTTTAACGAAACTTGGTTTGGAAACTGTGTGAGTTTTCACCACTTAGGGTGCCATGAGATTTGTGTTAAAATATTGTAACTGCAAAGAGTATTCTATTATTATTGATGTACTATTCATTAGATCAATCCCCTTTTGCGGATTGATCATGTTGGGTATTGTAAATGACCAAATCCCCTTTTGTGAATTGGTCAAACCCTTATTGTAATAGGCAGAATGAGAAGTCGACCCCCAGATTAATTAAAGGTGGTTATAACCACCTAGAATGAGAAGTCGGCCCTGCCAGTGAAAAGACACTTCCGCTCACACATGCCAAATTGTATAAATAAGAGAGGCTAGCAACTCATTTGGACACACACTCACTTGTTCATCAGAGCGCAAGTTTGGAGCTACAGTTGGTGAAGAAAGAAGAGAGAGAGAGTTGCATTCTTGGGAGAGGACTTTCTGTATTGTTTGAGTTATCTCCTAGCATTGTATTGGCTATCTATATTAAGGAAGTTTTTGTTGGGTTTTCTCCCCCATGAGGGTTGCCAAAGATAAATGATGTATCTCTTGTGATTGTGTATTTCTCAGTGATCCTATCTATGCTATGGTTATCTAGTAATTTGAAAGAAACCTAATAATAGCTTAAACCTTAACATGGTATCAAAGGTAAGTTGAAGAGAGCATCTTTCACAAGAAGAAGAAAAACGTCAATGTTGTCGTACATGCAAATTAGGGTTTTTTATTGAAGAAGAATTCCAGCCCCAAAACCATCTAGAAAAGTGTGCCATTCCTAAAGGATCACTTTGGCATCCTCAGTGCAACTTTTCAGTGGCTAGATCTCCCGAAAAGTGAAACCCTAGTTTTCACAAAGTACCAGAAAACCAGAAGTACCAGAGTACCAGAAGTACCAAAAAAACAGAAGCACCAGTCCAGAAATCCACAGATCAAGTTTGGAGGGGTAAAAGTTGGATTTCCTGAAATATAAACACACCAAGCTACTTGCCTCAGCCAAGCACACCTCCTGGATTGGATTCATTCTTGAAGAGAATGACCTACAAGATTCGTCAAAGAAGAAGTACCAGAACCCGTCGATGCTGCCGATAAAGAAAAACACCAAAAGGACATGATTAGGGCCAAAAGAATCAGTGCGGATTCTATCAAAGATCACTTGATTCCTCAAGTGTCTTCAAAGAAGACTCCAAAAGAAATGTTTGAGGCCCTAACCAGATTATATGAAGGAAAGAACATAAACCGGAAGATGAATCTAAGAACTCAACTCAAGAATACAAGGATGCAGAAAGGAGAATCGATCCAGTAATATCTCCAGAATATCTCAATTCAAAGAACAGCTAGAAGCAATTGGAGATACTATAAACGAAGACGAACTCATAATGACAGCCCTTAATGGTCTCACAAGACCATGGGATGCATTCATCCAAACCGTTTGTGCCAGAACGGAGAAACTAAAATTTGACAGTCTTTGGGAAGAATGTATTCAAGAAGAATCAAGAGTAGCTAACCGAGAAGCTTTACTATCAAGAGACGAAGATCAAGCCCTAGCTACTCATACTAAAGGAGGAAGAAATAAGTCTTACTTCCAGAAAGAAACTTATAAAGAGTCTCACCCCCAAAACAAATTCATACATAAAGAATCTCAACCAAAGAGATTCCAGAAGAAAGGACAAAGAAAAGAAAGAGACTTCTCATCTTATCAATGTTATCATTGTGACAGGATGGGACATATTGCAAGACATTGTCCAGCTAGACATGAAGAATACAAGAGGAAAAACAAGAGGCATCATGCCCATGCAATTGAAGATGAAGAGCCACCCACGAAGATGATAAAAGAGCGAATTGAAGACTATGTCTTAATCTCGGCCTTCTCAGGATTAGTATCACCTGGAGAGGACACTTGGCTCATTGATAGTGGTGCTTCCAAGCACATGACAGGTCAAAGAGATATTCTCTCTTGCCTTTCAGAAAAGAAGTTTTCTCAGAAAGTTACACTTGGAGATGATTATCAATACCCTATCAAGGGAGTAGTAGAATCAAACTACAAGCTGAATTCAGGGACTCCAATGAAGATGAAGGATGTACTCTATGTACCAGGTTTGACAAAGAACCTACTCTCAATATCAGCTTTAGAAAAGAAAGGCTTCAGAATTGCCTTTATAGATGGAGAAGTTCTTATGTGGGCTAAAGGAAAAACCATGAAAGAAGCAATCGTCATTTGAAAAGAAGAAGGTGGCTTGTACAAGCTAAAGGATCACTCAGAAGCAGCCATGACCCACACCATTGAGAATCCATGTGAACTTTGGCATAGAATATTAGCCCACATCAACTACAAGGCATTACCGTATGTATGCAAGGCAGTCACAGGTCTACCAGAACTCAAGGTTGACCATGAAGGTGTGTGCAATGGATGTGCACAAGGGAAGAACATCAAGAACCCTTTTCCGAAGAGAGACAGTAAAGCAGAAGGAGTCTTAGAACTCATTCACTCAGATGTGTGTGGCCCAATGCCATCATCCTCCATCAGTGGGTATGTATACTATGTATCTTTTATTGATGATTATTCTCGTAAAACCTGGGTTTACCTTTTGAAATCAAAAGATGAAGTGTTCAGTAAATTCAAGGAATTCAAAGCCTTGACAGGAATCTTTCTGAAAGAAAGATCAAGATACTCAGGTTAGATAATGGAGGAGAATACACCTCAAAAGAATTTGTAAGCTTCTATAAAGATGTCGGGATCAAGAGGGAGCTCACCTCTCCCTACAATCTTCAACAAAATGGTGTAGCAGAAAGAAAGAACAAAACTATAATGGAAGTAGTGAAGACCATGATTCATGATCAAGATCTTCCTATGTGCTTATGGGCAGAAGCAGCAAAAACAACAGTATATGTACAAAACCGATTGTCTGATAGTGCACTTGGGTTCAAGACCCCTGAAGAGATGTTCTCCGAAAAGAAGCCCGAAGTAAGCCATCTCAAAATATTTAGCTGCCCTGTATTTGTACATATTCCAAAAGAGAAGAGAACCAAGTTGGACCCTTCAAGAAAGAAGGGATTATTTGTTGGATACTATGAGGTCTCGAAGGCCTTCAGAGTTTATATACCAGGTCACCATCATATTGAGATCAACAGGGATGTGACCTTTGATGAAGATGCAGCACTCAAGAAATCAAGAAGATGCTCGCTTGAAGAAGTATATGAAGAGGAACCTGTAGCTCCTAGAGTTGCAGAACCAGTCAGGGAACTCATAGCTTCCCCTGATGAGGAAATTCTAGAAGATCATGACATAGTAGAATTTCAAGAAACTCCCCAGATGACGATCTCCCATAAGAGAAAGCCTGCTTGGGCTAGGGAGATTATTCAAGATGGAGAGAAGTATGGTGTTCTCGAAGGAACCAGGAGACAAGTGAAGAGACCTAAGCCATTCTCCAGTTATATGGCTTTGATGTGTGATCTCTTAGAGAAGGAGCCTACCTGCTTTGAAGAAGCCATTCAGAAGAAAGAATGGGCAGATGCCATGACAGAAGAATACCAATCCATCATAAAGAATGATGTATGGGAAATAGTTCCGAGACCGAAGAGCAAGGATGTGGTATCTTCCATATGGCTTTTCAAAATAAAACATGTTGTTGATGGAAGTATTGAGAAGTACAAAGCAAGTTTTGTCGCTCGTGGCTTTTCTCAAAAGGAAGGCATTGACTATGAAGAGACATTTGCTCCTGTAGCCAAATACACTTTGATCAAAACCACCATAGCCCTTGCAGCTAAGATGAAGTGGAAGTTACACCAGATGGACATAAAGACAGCTTTCCTAAATGGTGTCATTGAAGAAGAAGTGTATATAGAACAACCTCAAGGATTTGAAGTTGAAGACAGGAAAACTCATGTCTGCAAGTTGAAGAAGGCTCTGTACAGATTGAAGCAAGCTCCTAGAGCTTGGTATGGAAGGATAAACAGTTTTCTGACGAGCTTGGGCTTTACCAAGAGTAAAGCTAATTCTAACCTCTACTTCAAGGTTATGAATGATGAGCCGGTTATATTGTTGTTGTATGTGGATGACTTATTCTTAACTGGAGAAGAAAAGCTCATCACTGAATGTAAGAAGAAGCTCGTTGCAAAATTTGAGATGAAAGACCTTGGCCTAATGCATTATTTCTTAGGTCTTGAGGTATGGCAGAGCCCAGAGAGGATCTTCCTTAACCAAGGGAAGTATGCAGTTGAAATCTTGAAGAGATTTGATATGTTAGAGTGCAAATCCATGAATACACCCATGGAAACAAAGCTGAAGCTTTTGGTCGACACTTCCTCAGAATTGATTGATGCCACGCTGTATAGACAGATCATTGGATCGTTGATGTATCTGACGAACATCAGACCAGATATTTGTTTTTCCATGAACAATTTGAGCCAGTTTCTGGTAGAACCCAGACATGTTCACCTAGTTGCTGCAAAACATGTGATGAGGTACCTTAAGGGTATATTAGATTGTGGTCTCAGTTATGATGGAGATCATGACTTGAGACTGAGTGGGTACACTGATTCAAATTGGGCTGGAAGTGTCTCTGACAGGAAAAGCACTTCAGGATGTTGTTTCAGTTTGGGGTCAGCCATGATCTCATGGCAGAGTAGGAAGCAATCAAGCATTGCTCTCAGCACAGCGGAAGCAGAATACATTGTTGCGTGTTCTGCCAGTTGTGAAGCCATATGGCTTCGGAAGTTGTTGACAGGTCTATTCGACCTAGAGATGGAAGCAACCATGATCCTATGTGATAACCAGAGCTGCATAAAGATGACAAAGAATCATGTATTTCATGACAAGTCAAAACACAGAGATCCGATATCACTACATCCGTGACATGGTGCAGAGAGGAGCTATAAAGCTCCAATATGTTAGCACAGATGAACATGTTGTTGATGTGTTGACCAAGCCTCTATCTCGTGTAAAGTTTGAGCACTTTCGAGATAAGCTTGGTATAGTCCGAAAGGACCTCCCTCGAAAGGGGGAGTAGTGTTGTGTTGATGTTGCCAGCCTAGTGTTGTGATGCCAGCCTCGTGCTGATGATATTCCAGCCTCGTGTTGTGTTGATGTGCCAGCCTAGTGCTGTGATGCCAGCTTAATTGTTGTGATGATGTGTCAGCTTAATTGATGTGATGATGTGCCAACTAATTGTTGTGATGATGTGCCAGCTTAATTGCTGTGATGATGTGCCAGCTTAATTGCTGTGATGATGTGCCAACTTAATTGTTGTGATGATGTGCCAGCCTCGTGCTGTGATGATGTGACCAGCCTCGTGATGTGATGATGATGCATTAGTTTTATACTAATCCATGTTGATACAGATGATGATGCCATTCCAGCTCTTTGTTGAGAATGACGATATTGATGATGAGAAAAACTTCCGATGATTTATAGATACACCAGTCAGTGTTCCAAGATGATGTTGATGATGTTGTCCTCTCTCTCACCTGATGTTGTTGTAGAATACCCTTCTTGTTAAGGGGGAGTGTTAAAATAGTGTAACTGCAAAGAGTATTCTATTAATTGATGTATTATTCATTAGATCAATCCCCTTTTGCGGATTGATCATGTCGGGTATTGTAAATGACCAAATCCCCTTTTGCGGATTGGTCAAACCCTAATTGTAATAGGCAGAATGAGAAGTCGACCCCCAGATTAATTAAAGGTGGTTATAACCACCCAGAATGAGAAGTCGCCTCTGCCAATGAAAAGACACTTCCGCTCACACTTGCCAAATTGTATAAATAAGAGAGGCTAGCACCTCATTTGGACACACACTCACTTGCTCATCAGAGCGCAAGTTTGGAGCTATAGTTGGTGAAGAAAGAAGAGAGAGAGAGGCGCATTCTTGGGAGAGGACTTTTTGTATTGTTTGAGTTATCTCTTGGCATTGTATTGGCTATCTATATTAAGAAAGTTTTTGTTGGGTTTTCTCCCCCATGAGGGTTTCCCAGAATAAATGATGTGTCTCTTGTGATTGTGTATTTCTCAGTGATCCTATCTATGCTATGGTTATCTAGTAATTTGAAAGAAACCTAATAATAGCTTAAACCTTAACAATTTGTTCACGACAAGCTGTAAGCTCATTCCTTCTGTAACTTATCCTGAGCATGGCCTACTGAAGTATAGTCGCTATCCTTCTGCATGGATCATAGAGGCTGACTTGGTGAAAGGCGACTCACCTACATTTGGTGTAAAGTTTTTAATTTGTTTGCAGCTATTTTGTGCGAGATACAATAAGTGAAAGGCTTTCCCAACAACAACGGATCCTGTAAATCTACAGATGTGATGTAAAGGCAAGCAAAAGACATGAAATCTTGATGATTTTTGTGGGCATATTTTCAGAACTTCATCCCTGGAACATTATTGAGGTTCAATTCCTGGTGCCCAAGCTCATTTTCTACAGATCCATTCTTGTGTGAACGGATCCATTCATTGCTACATAGATATTTGTTTTGCCTGGAGCATGCTTTAGCTCATTTAAGAAGTATTAGATCTGATGGAAGTAGCTGTAATGAACTTAATTAGTTCATATATTGAATATCTAAAATAAATAGAATAATAATGAGAAAGATATATAGGATAAATATAATGTATTGAATAATATAATATGATTGATGATTACATGAATGACAGTGTATGGCATTTATATGCCCTTGGTGATCCTTCACATAGAATTGTGTCTTTATGAGTTGTACCTTTTAATAATTACATATGATTTGCATTACACCATAAGTTCTGTGTTCCTATATTTATATATGTTATTTTATATTCATACCATTACCTCTGCTTTCAAGGATGTTGTGTCCTGAAAGCACAAACATTCAACGTTTTACAGAAACTTGGTTTGGAAACTGTGTGGGAGTTTTCACCACTTAGGGTGCCATGAGATTTGTTCGCGACAAGCTGTAAGCTCATTCCTTCTGTAACTTATACTGAGCATGCCCTACTGAATTATAGTCATTATCCTTCTGCATGGATCATAGAGGCTGACTTGGTGAAAGGCGACTCACTTACATTTGGTGTAAAGTTTTTAATTTGTTTGCAGCTGTTTTGTGCGAGATACAATAAGTGAAAGGCTGTACCGACAACAGATCCTGTAAATCTACGGATGTGATGTAAAGGCAAGAAAAAGACATGAAGTCTTGATGATTTTTGTGGGCATATTTTCAGAAATACATCCCTGGAACATTATTGAGGTTCAATTCCTGGTGCCCAAGCTCATTTTCAACAGATCCATTCTTGTGTGAACGGATCCATTCATTGCTACATAGGTATTTGTTTTGGCTGGAGCATGCTTTAGCTCATTAAAGAAGTATTAGATCTGATGGAAGTAGCTGTAATGAACTTAATTAGTTCATATATTGAATATCTAAAATAAATAGAATAATAATGAGAGAGATATATAGGATAAATATAATGTATTGAATAATATAATATGATTGATGATTACATGAATGACGGTGTATGGCATTTATATGCCCTCGGTGATCCTTCATGTAGAATTGTGTCTTTATGAGTTGTACCTTTTAATAATTACATATGATTTACATTACATCATAAGTTCTATGTTCCTATATTTATATATGTTATTTTATATTTGTTGATGTTTGGTAGCTGCGGGAGGAACTTTCCCTCCTAGATGACCTTTCTTAGATGCAAAGAAGATTCCAGAAGCAAGAGATCCATTGGACAGATGTGAAAATACCCCAGAAGAGAAGTCAGCCCAGAAGGATAAAGAATAATGAAGTGACACCTTTCCAGAGGAGAAGTCAACCCAGTCAAGTGGTCAGGAAGACTATAAATAGGAGGCGCCTTGGCTCATTTGTACACACACTCACACTCTCTCATCTACACAGAAGCAAGGCCCAAGTTTGGAGAAGGTGACGCAACTATTGCAGTGACAGAGTTTCTTCTTGTTCAGTCTTTCTGTTATCTCTCTCTTGTGTGCTACTCTTGGTAGTGGTGTGCTATCTTGGCATTGTGTTGTTGCTGCAGCTATGGTGGTATTTCTGGTTGAGCTAGCCTTTGATCTAGGGTTTATCTGTTTGGACTTGCTTTGTGAACGGAATCTATCTAAGGTTGTTGGGTTTTTCCTGTTGATTTGTGTACCTTGGGAGGTGTTCCCCATGTGTTATCCCTCCTTAGCACATGTGGGAAAGTCATTTGGCACTTTGTCCTATGTCCTTTATGTCTATTTTGTACTTGACTTTGGTTAAAGTGCAAAATGTCACTT
>ML781016.1:783120-793350 GCA_009831015.1 Picea engelmannii | reverse complement strand
TACAAACTATGCGATAACAGGGACGTTGGGATTATTGCGGGTTTTTTCTAAGGCTCTGTTTATTGCATTCTTAATGTCTTTGTGTTTATAACCTATGTTCTTAAAAGTCTTGGTAACGTGATCGGTTTCTTTATCTAGGTGTGCTTCATCAGAGATTCTTATGGCTCTCATGGCTAAAGTTTTTAGGACACCTAGTTTCTGGTTGGGGTGGTGATGAGAGTTGGCGTGGAGATAGTTCTTTGTCTGGGTCTTTTTTCTATAAACCGCATGTCCTAGATCCCCATTACTTCTCATGTTGATAAGAACATCTAGAAAGGGGATGCTATCATTCTCTTCAAGCTCCATTGTGAATTTTATTTCTCCAGATATGTTGTTTAGGTGTTGAAAGAAATTTTGTAATTCTTCTTTCCCGTGGGGCCAGAGAACATTAGTGTCATCAACAAATCTTTTCCATCTTAATGGTTTAAGGGAGAAGGGGTCCAAGGCCTTCTTTTTGTTATGAACATAAATATACATATACCATAGATATTCATAACATAATAATTAATAAATAATAATTATTAATAATGAAAGGTCATGTCTCAAAGGACATGACTATTGGTAAAGGGCACCCCTGCATGGGTATATAAGCAAGCCCTCATTCTCAATTGTAATCATCTTATACCTTATCATTCATTCTTATTACATATATATTTGTCCATATGGATTTGATTACTATATTCTAGATATTTTGGATTATTTGTGCGTGACGAACTTTGTTCGTCTCACTTTTCAAAATTCTCCATGAAAAGGTTGGCAACAATGGGGGACAATGGGGATCCCATTGCTACGCCGCTGGTTTGTTCATAGAAATCTCCTTGGTAACTAAAGAAGGTGGAGCGCAAGAAGACTTCAGCTAGGTTCGCCATTTCTGGATCAGTGACTTGTTTGACAATTTGGATAGCTTCATCTAAAGGGATCTTGGTGAAGAGGGAAACTACATCAAAACTTATGAGGGTGTCTTGAGGCCTTACTTTTTCATTTTTAATGATTTTAATGAATTCATTGGAGTCTTTTATGAAAGAGTCAGTGTGACCTACCAAGGGGCTAAGCATCTTAGCTACGTGTTTAGCTAGCTCATAGGTTGGTGAGCCTATGGTATTCACTATGGGTCTGAGAGGAAAATCTTTTTTGTGAATTTTCGATAGACCGTAGATTCTTGGGGTGATCTCGTTGTTGGGGGTTAAATGTTTTTTAGTTCTCTCGTCTAGGTTGGAACTATTGATGGCTTTCTTTACCTGCCTTATAATTTTCTTAATGGGATTGCAACTAAGTTTCCTATAGCTACCACTCTGGGAAAGGTGTTCATTCATTTTCCTGTTGTAATCACTAAGATTCAAAAGGACAGTAGCACCAACTTTGTCTACCTTGAGAATTACTAAGTTCTCATCATTCCTTAGGTATTTTAAGGCTGCGCGCTCTTCTTTACTAATGTTGCTCTTCGGAGGTTTGGCTTTGCGTAAGATAACAGAGCAATCTTGTCGTATGAGATCCTTGTCTTCATCGTTGAGGTTTTGTATACTATCTTCCACGCAGCATATGATGTTGTCAATGGAAATGAAGGTCGGGGAGACAGCAAAATTAAGTCCCTTTTTTTAAAACGCCCAGCTCAGCTCTGTTCAATGCACGCGCAGATAGGTTCACAACAGTATTCGCGCAGGTATCATTATTGTTGTTGTTATTCAGGCTGGTGTCATTATTACTACTGTTATTCCCGTTGAGTAACCGTTCCAATTTCGAGGTGTGTCTGTTGTGAACCTGTGTGTAAAATCTATCCGCCTTCATGGTTGCGATGGCGTCCCATGTTTTCCATAATTCAGGTGTCACGATTTGCACCAGTTTTAAGTGGAGTCTGAGTGCGTTTTTGGAAAGTTGTTCCAGAATAAACCTATTCTTCTTAATTTTGCCTCGGACAATGGATAAACCTAGTCTGAAGAAGGTCGCATTGTTCCATTTGTTCTTGGCCCTGTGTTGGATCTACGCGAATTTGACTAGTACGTTTTCATCCCTACATTTCTTAAGAAATTCCAGATCTGCCACTCTCCTCTTTATTTTAACCCTAAGCATTCCCTACTGCTGAGATCTGGAGAAAGTGGTCAATCTGTATATCTGATGTACATTGTCCTAGGATCTAAGTTGGCAACTCCTCATCGATCTAGCTAGAGGGGGTTGAATTGCCCCTCGACATCTGACTGGTCTGGGGGCTGGAATAGTGTTTCTATCTTATTGTTTCTTGGTACCTCTACCCACTAGGATTATTAGCAAGAAAGATGTGACCCTTTGAGTAGTATATGCTTTGGGGGATGTTAGCTTTCACGGTTACTCTGAAAGTGTTTACACCATGCTTAGGGGTGCTTCATGTGATGTGGGGTGCATGGAGTATGGATGACCCTTGGTTGTGCCATGATGGGCATAAACATGGGAGGTGGCATGCCTAGTGATTTCTAGAGCTTGTGTGGATGCTTGTGTTTCGTTCTTCCTTTGAGCATTAGAGACCTAGACAACATGAAAACATTATTCATAATGCCCCATGGAGAGTGGATGGCTTCTTTCAAGGATGCCTTGGAGGAGCTTTGGGCATCTTGGAGGAGCACGCTGAGCCCTAGATGGCATTGGGAAACTTGGTTGCTTGCATGGAGGATTGTACTTGACTAGAGAATGCTTTGGTTGAGGAAGTGATTATGTAGGTTGGGTGGACCCGAGGGAGTGCATGGCATAAGAGAAGCATTGGAGGTTTGGAAGCTTGTGGAGGTGGAGTGTTGGACCCTTCCTAAGGAGCATTTAGCCTTGGACCCTTGCTTGTTAGACGTCTTCACCTTGGAGCTTCACATGTGTTACTTGTAGAGGGAGCACTCCACATGTGGGACTAGGTCCACCTTGTATCGTTGGCCTCCCTCACCTCTCATCTAAATAAAGGGGGAAGAGAATCTTCTCATCTCTTGATCTTATGGATTCATTCATCACACACTTGTATTAGAGATGTGAGGAGAGGAGAGTGTTACCTCCCAAGCTCTCACTTGGTGTAAAAGTCCTAAACACATGTGAGACCCCAAGGGCAACTTCAACAAGATACCCATTGTCACCTCAGTAGCCTTTCCTTTCTCACTTTACGCTATGGTTACACCTAGGTCAAGGGGGGCTTTCCTAAGGTTAGCTAAGCTCAATTCATTTAGTATGGAGTGGGAGCAACAGAGAGCGTAGAAACAAAAGAAAAAAAAAAGGAAAAATTGTTTTCAAAATTTAAGTTATGGGGTGGTGGATGAAAGGGAGACCATTGCCTTGCTAGGGCTATGGGGTCATGTATGCAATTTCAGAGGGTGGTTCTAACGTATATTAGGGGTTGAAGGCAACCAAGGTGACATGCACAACAGTATCCCCAATTTGATTGGTAGATCTACAAGTTTAACATTGGAGAGGGTCTATATGAGATCCACTACTCAAGGCAATCATATGGGTGGCCCCTACCAAAGACTATCTACAAAATGCAATGGGACAATTAGACCAAATACATGTTGTTTTCATCTTGACGATAAGCAACACAAAAGGGAGATGAGATAAGAGGAAGGAAACCAATTACCTTGGCCCCTTCCGACATAGCAATTGTGCTCATCTATGGCCCTTGATTGACTTTGGCATCCATCAACCTGCAAAAAGAGCTTCCAATGGGGCAGTGTTAACCCCTAGATTTTCACCCTTGAAAATCTTGAGGGTTAAGAGCCAGCATGCAGCACTTTGGTTGGCATATTGAGATTTTCTCGAGGTTTTAGCACTTATGTTGAGCAGGAGGTTGGTTCACACATGAGGCAGGTACATGATCAGTACATGGTTGCTTAGTTCAGAGACAGAGTCGACTTGGTTTCCATACATTTTGAGAGAGAGATGTAAACACACAGGTGTTGCTATTTTTTAGGAGACACGGTTTGAGCGTGTCTCCTGACAGTTTGGGACAATTCTGAGCATACAGTATGAGTCCTTGTAGGATTCTAGGCCCGATGACACTTTTCCGAGCAACATGCAGGAACTTGCTATTTTTGGCAGGTTATGATCCAGACCCCAGATTCAAATTCGGAGAGCGAAGTATTGATCCTTGAGACATCCAGAGTCCTTTGGACCTTTTTCTGGATGATGCCACCCAAATTACTATTTTTAGTAGGTTGAGCATTAAGGCCTGCTTGACAGTTCTAATTGCATATTTGGATCCCTTGTGGAAAGGCGATATTAATGAGTATGAAGTCAAGGGTATTCAGGCGACTTTCTATTTTTGGCATCATTTATGTGGCAGTGTCATCCTAGTCATCCAGGGTGATGTGGACAATTGTTCCAAAAATAAGACCAAGAATCTATTTTTAGAGGACCCTATTTTTAGAGGTTCTATTTTTAGAGAACCCTATTTTTAGAGGTTTTATTTTTAGCTCCCTCTATATTTAGCAGGTCCAATCATCATCCATGCAATTCCAAGTGGCATCTTCAGAGGTCGACATGTGGCAATGATGTGGCATCCACCTAAGCTAGGGCGCATATTCCTAAAAATTCGAACATATCATAATTAATTAATGATGGAGAAGGGGTCGCATGAGTTTAGCCATAATAGTCAACACCATAATCCAGATAACTAAACCTCACTCATGTGTTGGCAGTTAAATTTATCCTTCACCTACCCCTTTAGACTTGGGCGCCTTTCTCACTCTCACACATATGGATGCGTGCTTCAATTGACTGACAACATGTCTCACTCTCTTAGACTTGCATCTATTCTTAGCCCTCTAATGCACCTATGCGCCCATTCTAAACTCATACGCTGCTTTTTCCTTTTTCACATGTTTTCGACATGTGTCTAGTACCTATTCTTAACCTCTCATGCGTCATTTTTCTCCTATTGGGATGTGTGCCCTCACTAGCTATATATTGGAGGCTTGCCATTGGTTATTTTGTGGGTTCATAGTAGGAGTAGCATAGTCTCTCTCTCTCTCTCTCTCTCTCTCTCTCTCTCTCTCGTGGTGTCTCATTGAGCAAAGTAGTCATTGTATCGGTTGTGAGCTTGCCAACTGTGGCACAACCAACCCTCTTGTAAAGCTGGATCAATAAAGAAGCTTGTGTTTATTGTTCTCTTCTTGACGGTATTGTGGTGAATTTGCAAATCTGATATGTCATTTCTGAACTATTTACTGTGATGGTATCAATCCTTTGAGTAGTTTTCTTTGCTTTTTTCCATTCTATTATCATTGTGCTAACTCTGCAGGTTCCCTCCAAGTGTGTTAGATCAACTTTTTCCACCGTTAGATCAATTTTTTAGTCTTCAGACCTTAAATGAGCCACAAGGGCGCCTCATTGTGCCAAAGGACTCCCCCCTGAGGCTAGAAAGGCCTAGCCCGAATGAAGAGGGGTTTATCCCATGACATCTGGGGCTATTTCTCCTATAATTAGCCAAGTTTTTTACCGCTATCATAACAGGTTTATCAGATCAGATTGGAGGGTAGAAATTTGTGCTAACGGGCAGTTGGAACATTATGCAACAGATAGAGAAATTGTACATACAATACACAAAGCTTTAAACAAAGAAAACACTACTTTATTCCATAGCTTGAAGCTCCTTCACTCACACCAAATCCCCAATTACAAATGGAGAGAGCAAACCCTTATATATGTTTGAGCTCCATCTCCCTTCTACAATGAAATATATTTGTTTTCCTAAATCCATCTCTCTCTCCAAGGAACAACAATATAATAATCCTCTCAACAACTTGCTTACTAAAATTAGCAACCAATTTGTTGAAATCCACAATTTCCTCTAAGAGGTTACAATAAAATATTCTAGGAAAACAAATATAATATTATCTTCATCTAACTAACTCCAATAGAAAGGTAAACAATGATAAAATATGGAGTTAGTTACAACTTAATCCAAAAATAGAGCCAAGTGGTTGGGCGCCTTCATTGATTGAGGAACTAGCCATGTTTAGGCTCAAAAAATACTAGATAGATATCTATCCTTAAGTGCGCCTTCCTAGAAATGTCCCACTTGTGCATTGATGAATAGATCCTCAATATTTATGCTACAACAACCAACTCAATAGACTAGGTCGCTCCATGAAATGTGATGAAGAATGTGTCAATAGATCTCCATTAGCAATGTATCATCATCCCAAGATAAAAATAATGTTGGAAGACCAAATAGATGCTTCAAAAGTGTGTACGCCCTCACCATAATGGCATGGAGAAGTGTGCAACACAACCTCATCAATATTCATATACAAGTGTGAATTTAAACTCCTCAAGTGGACATCTTCAACAAATGGCATGGACACATGTACAAATAACCACCTGAAGTGGACGTCCTCATCATGATCACTGAAAAAGATGGTTGAAAAATTGGAGTGCTCATGTGAAGTGGACCATAAATGCTTAAACCAACCTCAATAGATTTGGAATGAAGTCCTCCAACTAGCATGTTTGGCTCCAAATCACCCATAGATCAAGGTGAGTGAGGTGGATCTCAAGGTAAGAGGTTGACTAACATAAAATAGCCACCATAGATCAAGTGCCAAGCCATCAAAAATCCAAAAACCTCCACATGCATGGAATAGCCCCTCTCCAATGAAAAAATAGCACCAAATCACGTGAAATGCCTTCACAAGAGTGTAAGGGAGCACTCGATGTATACTCATCATAAAATGGCACTGCATCACCAAAACATGACCAAGAAGCCAAGTGCTCTAGTAGATGTAGTCTACCTACAACAAGGAGTGGGTTGGCCCCTCCAATCAAACCCTTGTTACCTGGAAAACCATGAAGGAGTGGAGCACTCCATGACAACAAATGTCTATCTCAAAGAACACCACCATAAGACCTCAATAAACACTTGAAACCTCATGGTTGTTGAGTTTTGGGTACCTTGGAAAGTGGTCCCCTTATGTTTGTGAGTCTCTAAACACAAAGCGGGAGACTATTACCCTTAATACTTTACTTTATGTTCTAATTTCCCTACCCTAGTGATTTGTGCCCCCCTTGGTGAGCAACTTGACCATACTCATGAAATAATTAAAGAAAACCCCCCAGCTCACTAAGGCACCCTCCTATGGTTCTAATTCAACATTGGACCAAGTCTAAAGGTGCCACCTCACCCTCTCACCACTTACCAAAACCCTAAAAGCTCTCAAACCCTAAAAAGTGCGCCCCCCTCCTTGAGATGCTCAATAATGCTTAGAGGATGACACTTGGAAAGCATCCAAGAGGGGTAGTTTTTGCTTCCCAATTATAAATAAAGCCCCTCCCCTCCTCTTTTCACATATATTTTCAGTGCAAGGTTACTCTACCCAAATTTCTCCTCTCCTCTCCATTCTCTCCCACCCTTCTCTCTCATTCTTTCTTACTCTCTCATTATTTTCTCAAGCTTGTGGCAAGTATTTGTCCAAGCTTGCTTCTAATACAAGAAATCTTTGAAGGATACATGGTGTTGAGAGTCTTCTTGGTGTCATCTTGCTTAATGAGGTGATTTTGTTCTAGTTTTATTTCTTGTTTTCATTTGTTGTAGATCTAGAATAGGGATCCCAAGCAAAGTATTTTGCTTGGGTAGATCTTTTGGTAGTGTTGACCGCCTATTCAACTAGGGGGTCAACTCCATGTACCATGAAGATATGCATCATCAGATGCAAACAAGTCAAAGACGTTTTGGTTCTATAGGGCATTTTTTGCTCCAGCACACAGTTTTGTAAGCGGGATTTCCGTACCCCTGCGTGGGTTATTATTGTAATAGGTCTGCATGGTTCATAGTTAGGTCAGTTGCCTTAGGATTTCTTCATTAGGAGAGTTCCTTTCACTGAGTGTTTTTTATCCTTAGGAGGTTAATTTGGCCTAACTAGCCTTATTAATCTCCCTTGAGTTTTTCACTCCCACTAGCAATAAATCTTCCAAAGTGGTGAAAGGCGTTCTAATGAAATCATTCTCTGGTAGCTAGTGTTTAGGAACAATGTAAATGACCATGTAAGACAGCACACAAAGTTTCGTGATTTTTAGTCGAGTCTAGATAGGTTTTTTTTAATTAATTAATTTTTCCTAAGGTTGGGAATTAAATTGATTAATTAATTAATTAATTCTGATGAAATAATGTAAAAGCTAGGTCCCTGGGCTTTTGGTAGGGGTATTTGTACTCAAAAGAAATGGAATGAGACCCCCTACACCCTTGGACCAAGTTTCGGCTCAGTCGGACAAGTTTTGTTAGGGTTTTGTCCACTTAGGAGTCTTAGTCAGATAAAAGCAATTTTAATTGCTAAACCCAAGACATGGGAAAATGTCAATTTTGTAATAAATGACCAAATAAGGTAAAGTAAAGGTGAAATGTGATTGAGAGAGACTCCCTAACCAACCCAACCCCACTTCCTAATCTTTACACCCACATTTACCCACATTTAATTAATTACCCATGGGGATTTGCACCCCCTTCATTGGTAAATGTGTCCTTCCATGTAAATGATTGGAAACTCATTTTAAATGAGTCGTGGGTCCCTCTTTGATGAGGTGCGACCCTCCTTACCCATCCACGTCCTCTTGGAGAGTGTGTCCAACACACTCAGGCCACACTCCTTTCTAAAGCTCACGCTTTCCTTGAAGAGATGTACTTTCCTTCTTGGATAAAGTGGAAACATCCACTAAAAAGTGGAAGTTTGATTTCAAAGAAAGCGTGGGCCTCTCCTTTAGCCAATGCGCCCTCTTTGTGGTGCCACTTCACCCTCCTCTCATCCCCACATTCTATTCTTCACTTACCCTAAAAGCTCACGCCTTCTTTAGCTTGAGTTCTCTTCCCTTGGATGTTTGACACTTGTCAAAGATCCAAGAGAGGTCTCTTGGTCCCTCAAGGCTATTTAAGAGACCTCTCATTCCCTCATTCATTACCATTCTTCACAGTATTGTTATGCTACCAAATTCTCTCCATCTCCCTCTCTCTTTCTCTCATTATTGTCATCTTGCTTCACTGGTTTTGTTCTTGACGAGCTTGGAGCAACTTTGTTGCTACAACCTCTTCCCATTGGATAATAAAGAATTGCTTTGGAGGAATCGTGGAATGCGGAACTTGTTCTTGGTGTTCTTATTTATTGTGAGGTGATATCATTTTTTGAATATTTTGTGTATTGATCAATAGTTTCTTAAGTAAATTAGTTTACTAGGCTAGGTGAAGCAATAGTGTAGTTGCCCATCTATATGTTTTGTATATGCTAATAATATAAACTGTGTTGTATTATTTGTGCATGCAAAATATCATCAGTTGTTTCATCTCACATTTGGTTTAAGTTTTGCAGATCATCTCTAAGGAGTTGTTGTGATAGGTTCAAGGACGAATCTCCCCTCATCTTTACTAAAACTTCACAAGCATTTTCTGTTCTTCTTCCTCCTCCTATCATATTCTGATTTTGGTATCTAACTTGCTTAGATAGGTCAATAATTCAATATAAAATTCTGGTTTTTACATGTGGAAAGTTTCAGTTAAAAAAAACAGAAATTTCATAACTTTGTTGAGTGTGTTGCACAGCACAAATCAGCAAGCAATAGCTTGCTGATTTTTGCAGGTTCTCGCCAAGCTAAGGGTACATGCTACCCGAATTTCAAGCACAACACACCTTCCAGTACCTCTTTTCCAAGTGGTAACAGTTCCTCTTCTTCCTCTTTCATCTAAACACTGTAAGCAAGCCCAAAGGAGTGTACCCAAGTGGCTTGCATTCTTTTCCTTTCAGTGTTTACTTTGCAAGTTTAGTTAGATTTCCTTTATGTCTTTCCTTGCTTAGTTTAGCTAGTTTAGTTGTGATTTCTTATATGCATGCTTAAATCTAAAATAATCTAGAATAGATCTCACATCTAATTGCTAGCTTAGAGCCCGTGGAGGCTTAGATTAATCTTTTACTTTCCATTGCATGCAAGTCTTTTAATTCTTAAATCTTGATCTTACACATGTGCATGCAAACTTGGGTTTCATAAAGGCTTAAAACAATCATCATTTAAATTTCTGCAAGTTATTTCCATTGCTTTATGTTTCACATGCAACAATCTCGCTAAAGCATTTAACTTGCAAATCGTGTCCTTTAAAGGCTTCATCCTTCACAATCGTCATTTTCAGTTTCACAAGCATTTTCAGTTTTTAACATTTACATGCAATAACTTCATAAATTAAGGACTTAACTTGCAATTTCATTGTTTAGGAGT
>ML781016.1:748613-770178 GCA_009831015.1 Picea engelmannii | reverse complement strand
TCTACCCCCCTTGGCTTCCCTAGGAGTAAGCCTAGACGGAAGAAGTCCAAATCGAGGTGACAAGTGGGTTTGGACTTAGGCATTGTGCCTCCAAGGACACACTAAGTGGATTGAGACTTTTCCACGTTTGCAAGTGTGTATTAAGACAGCAACAGGGTGAATTAATAGACATAAAGCAAACTAAGGAAACTTGAGAAAGTGGGTTTTCTAAGTGAGATTTTTGAGATTAGATCTCACCCATTGATTAGACTTGGCTAGATTGAATCTAGGCCATTGGTCTTCTAGGATTGGCCAAAGAGAGGCTAAAGGAGGGAAAAGAGTAAGTATGAAGCTCATTCTTCACTTGAGAGAGTTGGAGAAGAGGAAGTGAGGGTTTGGAGATGACAAAGGAGGTGCACTTGTGGAGGAGGGCACAAACTACCTTGAGGAGGCTTTCATGGAGGTTGCATGCTTGAGCTAGATGAGGGGTGCACCTTGTGTGTAGGGGCGCAAGTCTAGAGGAGGCACATCCTTGTGTGGGTGCACAAACTAAGGAAGGGCGCATCCAAAGGTGGGAGGTGCATATGCTTGTGAAGGTGCATGCTTGTATGTTGGAGCATTTGCTAGAGGAGGGGTGCACTAGTTCTTAGTGCGCACCAAGCCAAGGAGAGGAGGCGCACTTGTGTAGAGGGCGCAAGGTCCAAAGGCAAAGGCAAAGGCAAGGTTCAAGTCAAAGGCAAAGGAAAAGGGCAAGAGGCTTAGCAAAGGAAGAAGGGCACACCAAGGCAAAGGGTGCCTTTGTTCAAGGGCTAGCAGGCACATCTACAAGAAACTCCAAACCATCCAAAGTTGGGTTGCTATTGTATTAGGTTCACTTGTACTTATTTCCTTGTTGTACTCATGCTTTGAGATCTCCAAATATATACATCTATCTCTTACTGGTTTTCCCCAAGGGGGTTTTTCCAAGGTCATGTTGACCAAAAACATGAGGTGTTCTTTTGTCATGCATGCTTAGTTATTTTCAACCTAGTTTAGTTGTTAAAAGATCCTAGAGGAGTGTTGTATGTTTTAAGGTTTATGCATGTGCTAACATCAGTTAAGAAAACACTTGCAAGGGCACCTTAAAAGAGCTGTCAATCATCAGTTTGAAGGCAGTTTTGAGGAGAGATATTTCAGACCTGTTTGTTGTCCTAAAACAGCAGCAAGGACAGCTTTGGAACCTTGAACTTAGAGCCCAACAAGAGGTCAAAAGACAGACCTGTTGGGCAGCCTTCTAGTTCCTCGAAAATCTTCAAGGGCACTCTTACCCGAAGTGCCATGTCATCCATCATCATCATCAAGTTGGAAATCACTTCAAAATTGTGCCAATTGTTGAAAAACCGTGAAAGAGAGGAGTGCTCTACAAGATTGAGTGTCTATCTCATCATGTAACATCATGAGGTCAAGAGAGATGCCATAAACCCTAGGGTGCTCTGTCCAAGTAGTGTGATCCATCAACCATGCCAAAGACTAGCTTGACACCCTAGGTCGCTCCTATTATCACAAAATCTAGCACTTGTGCAAAATCTTCACAGAGTGTTAAACTTGCATAACAATTGGAAGTAATTGCCACTATCACCTAAGCAAGTACGTCCCCCGTTTTAGTGATGGATGAGGATCTAACATAAGGGAGGCTTCCCTTGTAACCTCAAGGGATCCTATAGAAAGCTAAAGGCAAGTCTATGGCCCCCTATCTTGGTCACTTGGTGAGATAGGATAGGTCTAGGAAAAGGGAAAAGTTAGAATGAAATTAGACAAGGCAATTGATCATATGTTTGTGAGAAGTATTCCAATGCATTCAATGATAAATACCAAGCCAAAGGAAAGAAGAATAATCCCCACAGCACTAGCTATCAAAGAGAAAATGAATGTTGTAATAAACTTGCAATAACAAATAGTACACTTCAGCATATAACAGTTTTATAATAGAAATGGTATATCAGCTCTAAATCAGCAATATAATGGACGAAAATATGTTTAATAACAATGAAAACACTTACAACTATCCACCAATAATTGCATGAAGTTATTAGTGATCAACAATATGCTCAAGCCCTAATGGTTGTAGCAAACATTTATAATAGCAGGAAGTAAATGACTTAGAATGCAAAGCGTTGAGTTGAGCATGAAAATACAATAAAATACTTAAACTAACAAGTCACTTTGAGAGAGAAGGAAAAAATTAAGGTTTTATCTCACTTGTGATGAAAAGAATAGTGCAGTTTTCAATTCTTGGGCAAATGGAGTCAAGCAACACCATAAATTGGAAGTTAGATAGCCAAGAAGACTTTGAAGTTTGAAACCCTAGAACTATACCCTCATAGGCCTAGGATTAAACCTCACAAAGACTAACCCTAGAGTTTATACCCTCACAAACCCTAATGTTGTCTCCTCCTAAGACGTTTAGCTTAAAATCTAAGTGAACTAGGTCAAACACTAAGATTTATACAATCATAAACCTTAGGTCTTGAACTAGCAAAGACAAACACTAAGAGGATAAACAATCTTAACCCCTAGACTAGGTCTTAAATGCTTCAACAAATTAAGATGAATGAAGATAGAGAGGGGAATAAACAATCGTAATCCCTCCTAGGGTTTCTAGCAAAATGAACCTAGCATACAATAGAGCATCCACCATGATATACCATGAACAAGCACTTAAACTTGAAGAAGAACATTTACTAAACCAAGTCGATGTGCATGAAGAAACCCTAGCTCAAAGATCATCCACCAAAACAAGAGAAAGCGTCTACAAGATCATCCTCCAAAAGGTGTGCACAAGTGCTCCATAGTAGAAAAGAAAAGAAGAGAGCAAATAGAAGTGTTTGTCACAAGTGATGAGCTATGATTTACAAATGACTTAGTGCTAGCCTTTAAATATGAGGCAACCCTAGCGCTATAAACCGTCAAAATCCCCTAAAACAATAAATGTCCATGATACAAGTGAGATAGGTCAAGGTCGACCCCTCAAATAGCCTCAAACAATAATAAAATATGCTAATACACCAAAACGTATCCTCCAAGATCACACATGTTGGTGTAAGAATCCCCAACAAGGATGACGCCATGCTCTAGAAGGGTGCAAGGGCCTCCAAAGGCCATGTCTCATCATCAAAAGGTGCAAAGCATGGTGAAAATTGACACCTCCTCGTGAAAGGTCATGTCTCATCATCAAAGGACCCCAACTCATCATCAAAATGGATGACCCAATGGCAAGCAAGCCCCAATCATCATGAAAGAATCATAGCGCATGACATTGTCATCCATATGCTCAACGTCCAAGGTGAAAAGGTCGGTGTTCAAGGTGGAATGAAGTGGCATCACCTCTCTGAATGGTGTCCAATCATGTCCAAGTGCAACGTCCTCCATCCAAATGTCTAACAAGCTCTGGGTGCATTGTCCAAGATGTGGGCTTCTTGCCCATCTATCAACCAATATGACAATATCTGCAAAATGAGAGATCATTTATCCATCGTCTAGGGTCCAAGAGGGTATGAGAGAATGTGTCTGAATGTGTTAATTCATGGCATGACCTAATGCTTTGCATCACATGTGCCACATCCTGTATATAATGCACAACATTCTGGGTGAAATCATAAGGACATCCTCCAAAGGACCATGTCAAGTGCACCCAAGTCAGTCAAAGCCATAGAATCAAGCAAGACCAATAATCACAAGGTAAAAGAGTCCTTAGAATCATACAAATTAAGCCATCACTTAATAGAGAAGTCACATGAGCAATTCACATTAGATATCCCCTTCAAACTTCACATTAGCTCAAGACTTTATGCAATTTGAGAAGTTTAGGTATGGGAGGACCATCAAAAGATGTCATTAGGTGTGTGTTATCCCCATATTGTGGATAACTAAGGAGATGATATCTCGAGGCCCTCAAGTTGCAGATATGGAGTGCCGAGAGACTACATGATCAGCAGTACCCTTTTGCACAGATGGAAAACCCACAGTTTTGCAAATGGCATCCACCACACCAACTGGCTTCCGGAAGGCAGTGGGCCTTGCTCCATGAGGTACAAGCAAGTATTATGGTGAGCATCATTTCAATATTTAAGCCATTTGATTATGTTGTATCTTAGATTGCTCTAGATTTCATGATATGTGCTTGGACATTATGCCCTTTGCCCTGCTTCACCTTGGTGGTTGACATTGTGCCCTAGTACGTGGTTTTCCTTGGGGATGGGTTTGCTACTGGGAACTCCCTTAATGAGCCATTGTACTGTTCCCGACCATACTTACCACTTTCCACCATTATTCCCTTCCATTTCCTTATCTCTTAGGATTTTAGGGTGTATCTCTAGGGATTTTTAGGGTCCCTCATTTTATGGGAAGAAGGGGCTAAAGGCCTAGAGGGGTTGATGTTGGGTAAAAGATAAAAGCCTTGTATAAACCTTCCAAATGTTTTGCCCGGGGATCACCCAAGAAAGCAATGAAACAGTTATCTTTGAATAAAGGGCACCCACAATATAATAAAGAATGCTTAAAGGGTTAGTTGAAGGATAGGAGGTCTCATCACGAGTCGACTTATCACGTCCATGAATATCTAGTGGTATGACATTGTCATCATCTGGTCACCAAACCAGGGCAATGACTCTCAGTTGCATGGTTGACAGAAAATGGGTCTCATCACAAGTCAACCTTCTCATTTCCACTAGGTGTTTGTGGGTGACATTGCCATCATCTGGTCACCACGCCAGGGCAGTGACCTTCAATCTCTCCCTATGTTATATTGAAAGAAAATACAAACAAAGAAAGATAAAAGGCAATTGATGGGCTTGGGAAAAGTGCATTGCAAACGAATGTACCACACACACTCTACAAAGGCACCCGTGAATGAGACACTACGACCCCTTGTATGTCATGAGCCCTATGCCCATTGAGTCTCAACCGCAACCACTTCACCCACCTTACATGGCTTAGAGAGGGATTTCTTGGAAACTCTCCTTGACCTAAGGCAAGATCTACCCAATAGGACACCTCGTCAACCCTCCCATATTCAAGCTTGACAAGTCGCATAGTCTCTGAGCTATTAATTGTTTGATATAGTGATCTTTGATGCACATGCTTAGATGGCTTATTTATTGATTGGATTCACTTATCACGATGTCATGATTTGAGATCCTTGGAGGGCGTGCTCATATGTCTTTGCAGGACCTATTTGGTGGACAGTTTTGGGAGAACAAGCCTAGCTTGGGCTTTCATGGGGCTACAAGCCCACAGGTTGGATGCCAGGGGCCTGCATGTCGGATGAGAAAGATCAGACTTGGAAGGCCTTGATGATGACTTGGACGATGTAGCCCAGCCCTCACTCGCCAAACGATTTTCACGGGAGGGGCAAAACGTCCTCTTTTTGAGCATGACGTCATGTATGGGGGGCTAGGTCATGGTGGTGAGATGATATGCTTTGGCACTTGGACATTTTGAGGGGTTTGAGGTCTTGACCTTGAAGGAAGATTTTTGGATGCTTGACAAGTGGCTTTGGCAAGCCTAGACACCCTCCTCCTACACCAACGACTTGCTCCTAATGCCAAAGCGTCCCCTAAAGGGGTGACGTCATTCTAAATTAGGGTTTTATTTGTGCAAAAGTGAAATTTTAAAGGAATTGTTTAATATTATTTTGTAAAAGGGGAAAGATTAGGGTTGTTAACCCCTAATCTTGTGTTTTACCCTAAAGTATGTGGACAAACTATGTTAGCTACATTTCGTATAAATAGAGATCATAAGATCTCATTTTTATCATAGCTCTCCCTTGTGGAGAAGGATACTTATCTGAAATTTTCGGCCCTCTTGGCTCTTTCTATCTCTTGTGCAATTGTTATGGTTTATCTTTGCTACTGATGGTGAAAAGTGATGCACTGTGCTTGGAGACTCTTTCTTATGCATGTTGATGGACTTAACTTGGAAGATTAGGGTTTGATCTAGCTTTTTTGTGGAATTGGTAAGGGAAAATCTGCATTTATTGTCTTTTGTCTTGCTTTTTTCCATAATTATTGTTGGTTAGAACCCTTGGAGGCGTATAAGGGCATACAGCCTCCCCAAGGTTTGTCCTCTTACTTAAGAAAGGTCAATTTTTACTAGTTGTCTTGGAGAACTACAAGGGCATACACCCTCCAAGGTCACCTTGGTTTGTTTTGCAAACCCTAAGAAGTAAAAGGGCTTACACCCTTAGGGCATTGTGGATCAAACATTTCAATCCAAGTTTTGTTTCTCAAGGTCAAATATATTTTTCAAGGTTGCACCAAGAGAAGTACAAGGGCGTACACCCTCTTGGGATGTCCTAGATTGACTTAGCTACACTTGGGAACTACAAGGGCATACACCCCCAAGTGCTTAGCCAAGCCATCTTTTTTCATTGACCCCATAAACCCAATAGTAAGGCACTAATCATATTTTAATTTGCATTGGAGATACAAAACATTTTCCTCGACAAACATGAAATTTCAACCTTTTACAAGCTTTCTCTTTTGGATGATGATCTTGATGCCTTTGGGGTTTTTCTTCCCTTAGGGCGTCCCTTTTCTTCCATAATTTCTCATTGTTGTACTAACGTGTTTTCTACATCCATTAGGCTACAAAAAATCACTAACCCTAGGTGCTA
This sequence comes from Picea engelmannii, assembly GCA_009831015.1. Lineage (NCBI taxonomy): Eukaryota > Viridiplantae > Streptophyta > Pinopsida > Pinales > Pinaceae > Picea > Picea engelmannii. The sequence goes on along the minus strand of ML781016.1, from coordinate 763,547 downwards.
ATATCTCACTAACTAGCCCCTAACTTTCCTCCATTTTTTAGCCACTTATTCCACTAACTAGGGTGCATTGTTTAAGCTAGTTTTGGGGATTTTTCTATGGTTGATTTAGCTGCTGCATGTCATTGAATGCTACAGCCATAAGGTTGATAATTTACTACAGAAAATCATCTCATAACAACTTGCTTTATTCAGTCTTGAAGTGCTATGCTCAAGTCCTAATTGATTACTAAATTCATTGATGATATTGCCAATTGATCTTGTGCTTTATATGTTGATTTGGATACTTTATTTGCTGATATAAACTGTTATCCACTGCTGCAAAATAGGGACAGCAAGCTTAACTTGCCGATCCATACTAACACATAGCATTGCAAGGTGTCTTTTCTTGTGTTTCGAGCAGGTACAGGTGCACCGGCAACTATCTCTTCTCTTGGTATCCATTTACCTCTCTTCACTTACCATTTCCAACCAATCATTTCTTCCATCACTTCACCTTCTGGGGATTTCTCCTTACACTGCCCTTCATCCTTCTCATTCCCCCTAGGGTCACCGGGATCACCTCCCTAAAGTGACCTAGTCACCCTTGAAATGCAGGACCTACATCGAGGTGACATTGGGTGTAGGATTCCCAAGTTGTAGCACTTGCTTCGTGGTTGGGTTGGGCTTTGCCCAACCTACAACTTGCGCTATAACAGTGTGCCAATACTAAGGTAGACAAATAGTTCCCGAGAAGACCCATCAATGTGTAAGTGTGGTGAATGAAAACGTGTTGGGGTTATTTCATGGTGATCAAGTCATTAACATGCAAAGTATCGTGCTTGGTCCATTTCCATGAGCGCCTTTGCAAAGGGAATGCTTGTTTCTTGAGATACACTTTCTTCAACAATGTGTGCATTCCAAACCCCTTTCTTGACTTTTGATATTCGTTGTATGCATTGCAAGTCCCATTTTCAGGTTCCATGAGCGCCTTTGCAGAGGGAATGCTTGTTTCTTTTTCTTTCTTGTTGGGATTAAGTCCTTTTAATTGATATGCATTCAGTGCATTAGGACTAGGGGTGATCGCCTCATAGCGAGGGGGTAAAGCTCAAGCTGGCCTTTAGCTCTTGAAGTTGGTCATTCATTATCCCACATTTCTTTCTTTCTTTTATAACATGCTTTCTTTTATAACATTCTTTCCTTTATTTATTTAACACTAGCTGCATCAACCTCGACATTCTAGCCCATCTTCTCATAGGAGGATGAACCACGAGCCATTCTATTGTACATGTAATAGCCATACCGAAGTTTATTACACTATGGAAGGCCCCAGAATGGAAAATGTTAAGTATGGGGGGAACGATATGTTACCCTTATCAAAGCCTCCCAGTGGTACCCATGTTCCCCAAGAGTGACAACATGGGACCTGGATACTAAAGATGGCCACCAAGGTGAAACAAGGCAAAGAGCATAAGTTCTGAGCTTATGATTCATTATCCAACTTCAACCCATTATCCTCACTCACATGTCAAATGCATTAAATATGACACTTTATATCAAACAAGGACTAATGTACCTCACGGTGTGTTGGACCACCACATTCCAATGAACCATGTTGATAAGGTGTGATGAACCATGTTGACGAGGAATGAGGCATCTAGGGGGTTGTTTGTTGTAGAGAATATTGATCATCATCACAGGGATCATGTCTACATTGTGGGACATGAGACATGATCTCCTCTAGTTGCCCCTAGGTGAGAGAGAGGGTAACATCTCCAAAATGTACAAGAAGGTGAGTGCCTTAGAAAATTAATTGTCTATTACATGAAGGATCATCATAGGAATACAATAGGCATGTCAAAGGCTAAGGCGCCCCATCACAAACCCATATCTCATCATTCCATCACCAAACCCTAGGGCACCTCAAAACATGGCACGGACATGAGCACTCTAAGAAAATAGTTGTCTATCTGATCAAGTATCATCAATATAGTGGAATAGACATCTTAAGTACAAGGGTGCTCCTCCACAAGAGCCATAATCAACCCAATGTTTGACAACACCTCCATACAATTATGCAAGGAACCATGAAGCAAGGATTAATACAATCATCAAGTGAGCTGATCCATCCAAATAAAACATGCAATATGAAGATGTAGCACTAAGGAGCATATCACCACTATCATCTAAGCATCACGAAGAGAACACCATGCATCAAGGTGATCCACCATACAAGCTACTGAAGTAACATGTATTGTCCCCTGCACTATCAAGATAAAGTAAGAGGATCATCCAAATGCACTATGCTCAACCAAGCAAGAAGAAAAGTGTGCATCTCAAGCCCATTAGCATCCCCATATGTTACCCTTGAAAATCTATCACATGGTGAAAACCACACTTTACCACTCATGCCAATATGAGGGATAACACTAGCTCCAACATGGGGACATGTGCTCTTTGAAGGAGAGTGCATGAGAACCACAGAATCTTTGGTGTACCTGTCAAGATCTCTCCAAGCAAATGAAAGGCCATGTGACAGGATGGATCCTATCACATCCCTAAACAACACATCCAAATGTTTATAGAATTTTTTACATCAATGTTGGCTTTGCAAGAAAGAAAGGCATATGCCAACAATGTCAAATATACATGAATGAAAGCTAATGTTCATGCTAGAGAGCTTATTCTTCTACTCTAGTACTCTTAAGAGCTTATTTCTCCTACTACTCTAACAAGAAAAAGTACAAGAGCTAAGTGTAATCATACAACCAATGGAGCCACCTTAGCTCTTTGTCTACATGAAGTTTTCTTCCCTTGCCTTTGGCTATGGACCAAAACAAAAAGACATCAATTAGTAGATACACATGCTGGAATCTTCATGGGTGCTAGGTTGAAATCTGGAAAATCATCATGAAGATGGCCCAAAACATCAATTTCATGCCAAGGATGGCATGTACCACTACAAGACTCCTCCATCCAATTCTGCATAGGGTTGATGTAGTCTTCTTGAGGATATGGCAGCCCATCAAAAATTGGAAGATCATCCTCATTATTCTCAAAAATCAAATTTTTAGGCTTCTCCACTACAAAATTATCCTTGAAAAAAGATGAAGACAATGCATGAAACAAATTTTCAGATCTGGAAAATAATTTCTGTGTACACAATATGCCTTGTTGGCCCATTTCTGAAGGCTGAAAATCTCTGCAACATACATCTAACTGTATACCTTGCTGTTCCATACAATTTCCAGCAAACAAAAGATTATGTCCAACTGGAATTCTACATGAAAATTCATCAAAATCTGAAGATGATGGTGGCTGGAAATTTTCTGCACGCAAATGCTCATTAATCTGGAAATTTTCTGTATTATTTACAAATGAACATGGCTGGAAATTGGTTACAGAAATTTCTGAATATGCCTGAAAATAATCATGAAGAATTTCGAAGTTTGTCTATACTACATTAGGCTGTCCAAGAACTTCAAAATCTGCACTTCCTTCTCTAGATGTATCATAAATAAGATTTCCTAAAAATCTGCAATAATATTCATCTAAATTATAGCCAAAATTCTGAAAATGCCTATCCATAACAACATATTCTTGGCTGCCCTTATATTGATTAAAAGAAGCAAATAAATCTGAACACATGTGTTCCTCAAAATCTTCAACAAATGTATCATTGAATTCGGAATTTTGAAAAATAACATGGCTTATCAAAATCTTTATCTTCATGAATTGATGAGGTGGATGAATGGATGCTCTTTTCTTCAACAAAGTCTTCCTCATGAAGTGCTTCTTCATATACTTATCTTCAATGGAATTATGAAGTGCCTATTCAGTGTATTCTTCAAGTGGAACATGAGGATGTGCTTGATCTCCCACGGGATCATGAGATGCGTCTTCTTTGGGTAGGGCTGCTATGGAACATTCAATAAACATACATATTTCTCTTCTTCGTAAGAGAAATCCCAATGGTTAAGGAATAACATTCTGCAAGTGTAGAAATGTGTCTCTTGCCAAGACCCTCAAACCATTCCAATGCTTCATACTCAAAGGTAAATGCAAAAGCCATCATCCATTCCAATGCTTCATACTCAAAGGTAAATGCAAAAGCCATCATCCATTCCAATGCTTCATCCTCAAAGGTAAATGCAAAAACCATCATCCTAACATCCTCATGAACAACATGAAAATCTTTCATAGCTCTAACAAATGATGCAATATGTAGTACAGTTGAACTATGACACCCATGAAATGATCCAATGATATCAAGCCAATCTTAATCATAGCCCTCATTTGGAAATCATGGGATGCCGGAGAAATCAAATGGAGCACAATATTTGGCCATCCATTCATCTTCTAACAATGCCATATCTTCAAAATCTTCAAAATAATGACCTGATCTAAAATGAAAATGCATACCATCATACTTTTACCAAAGAAAATTTGAGTGGAATCACCAAGATGAACCATAATTGCCTTGGCAATATTGCTTACTTCAACCTACAAGCAATACGTCTTCAAGATCTATAAAGCAAAAAGGGCTTCTTCACCTCAATGGAATCGCCAAGGTGAGGTAAAGATCTTCAATAACAAACCCTCATCACAATCTGGTTGATCTACAAATAGCCAAGAAATGAACTTTATCCACGGCAACGACGCTAAAATGTTACCTCTTGGATCCTTACTTGGTGCAAAAATCCTAATCACAAATGTGAGAACCCAAGGGCAACTGACACAAGCTACCCATTGTCACCTCAAAAGCCTTACCTCTCACTTTAGACTATGGTTAGACCTAGTCAGGTGTGCTTCCATAAGGTTAATTAAGCTCCATTCATGTAGTATGGAGTGGTAGCAAGTGAGAGCTTAGAAACATAAACAAAAAAAATGGAAAAAAGTGTTTTGAAAATTTAGATTATGGGGTCGTGGATGAAAGTGTTAAATTTGGCAGCATCGACAGTCATTCTCCAATGAGAGGGCATATGGGCCACCCTAAGGCTAGCCAAGGAGATTTGGAGAATCAACGAGTCTTGTGAGGTATTGACAAAAGCCAGGGGGAACATACAACCTCTGTGACTCAAACCAAAAGTCAGGACGAACAAGATGCTATGTAAGTCTAATGCAACAGTCGGGGGGGATGTACAACCTCTGTGATCATAGACAATCTAGTGCAAAAGTCAGGGGGGAACATACAACCTCTATGAGCATAGACAGACTAGTGCAAAAGTCAGGGGGAACGTACAACCTCTATGAGTCTAGTCAAGCCTTGTGAGCCATGAGCAAAAGTCAAGGCATCTAGCAAAAGTTAGGTTGAATATAAAATTCCTATGAGCTAGAAACAAACAATATTCCTAATATTGCAAATGATATAAATGTATTGATCTAGTGCAATGGCACGTGTAACATTATCCACCATGAAGAGAAATTTGAATTGCCATGTAAAGAGTCGAGTTGTAAAAGTCAAAGTTGCATGTCTAGGTCAAAGTCAAAGTTGTCAAGATTGTCACATGTTGCATGCATGTCTAGTTGCATGTTGCATGCATGCATGACATGTGCATGCTGAGTTAGTTCGCATGCATTGTCAGGTCACAAGGGCGAGTTGGATTCCTAACTGAAGTGTAAAGTCAAGTTCTAATTTCGGACTCAAGTGTAAGGATGAGTTATCACAAGCATGCATTCAAGCTGCTAATTCGAGCCATCTCCTTCTCCTCTTCACTCCTTTATAAGCAGAGGTCGACCCCTCTCTTCTACACAGTTGTTATGCAGGGTAAGGGTGAAGGAATAGAGGCACGTTTCAGTGCACAATAGAAGCAACAATATCAGTGCTAAATAGAGGCACGTTTCAGTGCACAATAGAGGCAGCAATATCAGTGCTAAACAGACGCACGTATCAGCACAATAGAGGCAGCAATATCAGTGCTAAACAGAGGCACGTATCAGCACAATCGAGGCAACAATATCAGTGCTAAACAGAGGCATGTATCAGCACAATAGAGGCAGCAATAACAGTCTATATCAGAGCTGATATAGCAGTCCATAAGAGGCAGTGTATCTCATTCATTGAAGGTAACACGGATACATCTTCAGTGCTGGTCTGTAACAGGAGTTTAGATATCAGCAAGGTCTCTTAGTTACACAGTCAAGTCAGAGTCAACTTGGCAAGCTCTTTAAGAGCAGAGTATTCATGGTGGATATTTGTAAGTGATCTTACATTATTAATGCAATAAAGGAATAGTGTTTGTTGGGTTTTTCTCCCTGGACAGGGTTTCCCCAGGGTATATGTGTTGTTGATGTGCATGTTTACGTATCTACATGGTTATTGCTATTCAGTTATGATTTTATATTGTTGAAATGTATTAAGCTGGAATCAAAGTGTTGAAGAATTTAAAGAAATAATCTGCATAAGAAATCAAACTCATAATTTAACATGGTATTAGAACTTAGGGTGTGATAAGCTTGTTGAAATCCACCAACAGATACACACAGATCCAAGCAAGCTTGATTAAGTTTCCAATGTATGGTCCATGGCATCCTCCATTTCAATCAGGGCCAAGGATAGGCTCGAAGAAGCTGCCAACTTCAATGTGTGCAAGCTCTGGATAACAAACATCTTGCAGGAGCATGATCTTGAGAAGTATGTGACCACAATGTGGAGGAACCCACCACTAATGCAGGAAGAGCAGCTTTCAGGAAGAGTCAAGCAGAGTCTAAGAGAGTCATCTTTGACTCGGTCAAAGACAGTATAATGTCGACAATGACTTCGTTAATGACTGCCAAGGACTGTATGGATACCTTGATGAATCTGTATGAGAAACAGACTCCAAGTCAGAAGAGGACACTTAAGCACAAACTTAAGTATTTGACGATGGAGAAAGGTGAATCAGTAGCATCTTTCTATTCCAGGATAGCCCGGATCAGAGATCAGCTTCTGGTCACAGGTGTCACAGCGGACGATGATGACTTAGTATAGGACATATTTGATGGTCTTCCTTCTTCATGGGAGACCTTCTTATCCAGTGTGAGTGGGAGAGAGATTCAGCCCACGTTTGAAAGATTATGGCATGATTGCCTCCGGGAGGAGAGTCACACTACTACCAAGAGCGAGCCAACCAAAGAAGAGCATTCAACATTTGCATCAAGATTCAAGGGAAAGAAGAAAGTCACTTTCCAGAAAGGCTCTCAGAGGAAGTCAAACACCAAAGGTATGCTCAAAGGCAAAAGTATTGATACATCTAAGATTAAATGCTTTAGTTGCAATAAGTTGGATCATTTTGCTAAAGATTGTTGGTATAGGAAGAATATCCAAGGAAAGGAAAACATCATGCCTCGACTGCTGAGGATGATGAATCCAAAAGAAAACAGAAAAGTCCTTCTAATGAGAAAGAAAATAGAAAAGAATATTACCTGGTTTCTGCTTTATCTAGTTTATCATCGGGCCGAAAACTTGGTTAGTAGACAATGATGCATCAAAGCACATGACAGGGTACAAGGAGATCCTCACAAGTTTCAAGACAAAATCTTTTGCAGAGCAAGTTGAGCTTGGGGATGACAAATGTTACAAGATAGAGGGAGTAGGATCTATCTCCTTCAGATTGGAATCTGGGGCTAGACTTCATGTTGATGAAGTATTATATGTTCCAGGGCTCAAGAAGAATCTTCTATCAGTTGCAACCCTTGAGGATAAGGTATATTGGGTGATCTTCAAGGACAGGAAGGCACTACTGTGGGCTAAAGGTAGCCACTTGAGTACAGCATAACCCATTGGGACTCGCAGAGGAGGATTGTACGTCGTGACAGAACAGTTAGTTCAGCCATTGGCTCATGATGCGACTAGCTCCAGCGAATTGTGGCACAAAAGACTTGGACATCTTCATTACAAAGGACTTGCAGATCTACAGAACATGGTATGTGGCATGCCCTTTATTTCTCTTAGTAAAAATGAAATTTGTAAAGGATGCATGCTAAGTAAAAATATAAAGAAAGCATTTCCTAGTAGTGACAGCAGAGCTCAGGGAATCTTAGATCTAGTTCATTCTCATGTATGTGGTTACATGTCATCTCCCTCACTCAGTGGTTGTTTGTATTATGTCAACTTTATTGATGATTACTCAAGAAAATGTTGGATATATTTCCTCAAAGCTAAAAGTGACACATTTGATAAATTCAAAGAGTATAAAGCCTATATTGAAAAGCAGACAAGGAAACACATCAGAACCCTTAGAACAGACAATGGAGGAGAGTTTGAAACTCTCCAGTTTGAGGATTTCTACAAGGAAGCAAGAATCAAGAGACAGTTGACCGTGCCATATAACCCTCAGCAAAATGGAGTTGCTGAGAGGAAAAACAGGACAATTTGTGAGGCAGCGAAAGCCATGATGTTTGACCAGGATCTGCCAAATTCTTTATGGGCAGAAGCTACCTCCACTGCCTTGTATATTCAAAACAGGTGTCCACATGCTATCTTGAAAGACAAGACTCATGAAGAGGTCTTCTCACGGATCAAACCTGAAGTAGGACATCAAAGAATATTTGGGTGTCCAGAGTATATTCATGTCCCTAAGGAAAAGAGGACAAAGATGGAACCCTCGGGCAAGAAAGGATTTTTTATGTGGTATAGTGAGAACTCCAAGGCTTACAAGATACATGTACCAAGTCAGAGGCAGATAGAGGTAAGCAGAGATGTGACTTTCCATGAGGAAGCCGCATTCAATAAATCTAGAGAGCTTCAGCAGGAATCAGAAGCAGTTCAGCCAACTTCACCCTCTTCTGAAAATGAAGATTCGGATGATCAGAGGGAGGAACCTCGTGAAGGGCCAAGTGATGAGCCCCTAGAACCTGTTGAAGAGTTATAAATAACTCTTGAAGAACCTCAAGCCAAAAGGAAGCCAGGGTGGCTTAAAGAAACAGTGCAGGAAGCAGAAAAGATAGTTGCTCCCAAAGAAACTTTTAGGGAAAGTAAGAGGCCTCACAGGTTTGGAGGCCATGTTGCACTAATGAGCAGCATCAGTGATGTCGAACCTTCTTCATTTGAAGAAGCAGATAAATTACGAGTATGGAAGGATGCCATTCTTGAGGAATATAGGTCAATTCTAAAGAACAATGTTTGGGACATTGTGTCGAGGCCAAAGGACAAATCAATGGTCTCTTCCAAATGGATCTATAAGATCAAACATGCAGCTGATGGGAGTGTGGAAAAGTTCAAAGCAAGATTTGTAGCCAGACGCTTCACTCAGAAAGAAGGAATCGACTACAAAGAGAATTTTGCCCCTGTAACCAGGTATACCTCCATTCGAGCTATTATTGCATTAGCTTCCGTTCTTGGTTGGAAGCTACATCATATGGATGTAAAAACAACATTCTTGAATGGAAAAATTGAACAATAGGTCTGTGGAACAACTAGATGGTTTTGTATTGCATAACAAAGGCACTCATGTATGCAAGCTAAGGAAGGCCTTGTATGGTCTTAAGCAGGCTCCCAGAGTTTGGTATGAAAGGATTGATGGATTTCTTAGAATCCTGGGCTTTCAGAAAAGTGATGTTGATGCAAATCTATACTTCAAGGTAAGAGGGAACCAACGTGCTATACTAATCATGTATGTTGATGATCTCTTTCTAACAAGATATGAAGGGTAATAGCCTGGTGTAAGAGGGAGCTAATCTTAGAATTCGAGATGAAAGACTTAGGCTTGATTCATTACTTCCTAGGATTGAAAGTGTGGCAAAGACAGGGCGAGATATTTCTGGCACAAGGAAAATACACAGTGGATGTACTAAAGAGGTTTGGTATGATGGATTGCAAATCCATGTCTACTCTGATGGTTACCAACCTGACGAAGCTACATGATTCTGATTCAGGTTCAGATTTGGTGGATCCCACCATGTATAGGCAACTGATTGGATCATTGATGTACATGATCCACACCAGGCCAGATATATGCTATGCAGTGATTGCAATGAGTCAGTTCATGACTAAATCGAGATAGAGACACTCGGTGGCAGCAAAGCACATCTTGAGATATCTCAAAGGGACCATTACTTATGGTTTGAAATATACATCCAATGGTGGTCTATTTCTATATGGGTATGCAGAAGTTGACTGGGCAAGAAGCCTAGTGGATCGGAAGAGTACTTCCAGATACTGCTTCAGTTTAGGATCCGCTATGATCTCTTGGTCAAGCTGGAAACAAGGATCCATTGCACGGAGTACCACAGAGGTTGAGTATATTGCAGCAAGTGATGCTAGCAAGGAAGCAGTATGGCTCAGAAAATTGGTTTTTGGGTTGTTTGGTGACAAGCTCGAGACGATGGTGGTTCACTGTGACAATCAAAATCGCATAAAACTGACAAAGAACCCAGTATTTCACAACAGGTCAAAACATATTGACATGAAGTACCACTACATCCGAGCCTTGGTCTACAGAAAAACTGTAAAGTTACAGTACATAGCCACGAGTGAGCAGGTAGATGATATCCTGACCAAGCCTCTGACCTCGAGACAGTTTGTGCAGCTGAGAGGCAAGCTTGGTGTGGTTGAGAATGACTCCCTCGCTGAGAGGGAGTGTTAAATTTGGCAGCATCGACAGTCATTTCTCCAATGAGAGGCCATATGGGCCACCCTAAGGCTAGCCAGGGAGATTTGGAGAATCAACCAATCTTGTGAGGTATTGACAAAAGCCAGGGCGAACGTACAACCTCTGTGACTCAAACCAAAAGTCAAGACGAACGAGATACTATGTAAGTCTAATGCAAAAGTCAGGGGGAACGTACAACCTCTGTGAGCATAGAAAGTCTAGTGCAAAAGTCAAGGGGGAACGTACAACCTCTATGAGCATAGACAGACTAGTGCAAAATTCAGGGGGAACGTACAACCTCTGTGAGCCTAATCAAGCCTTGTGAACCATGAGCAAAAGTCAACGCATCTAGCAAAAGTTAGGTTGAATATAAAATTCCTATGAGCTAGAAACAAACAATATTCCTAATATTGCAAATGATATAAATGTATTGATCTAGTGCATTGGCACATGTAACATTATCCACCATGAAGAGAAATTTGAATTTCCATGTAAAGAGTCGAGTTGTAAAAGTCAAAGTTGCATGTCTAGGTCAAAGTCAAAGTTGTCAAGATTGTTGCATGTTGCATGCATGCATGACATGTGCATGCTGAGTTAGTTCGCATGTATTGTCAAGTCTGTTATCCCCTATCCTAGGAATAACTAAGGAGATCATGTCTCGAGGCCCACAAGTCCTAGACATGGAGTGTCGAGAGCCGGATGACATGAGCATGGCCCCGAAGGGCCCCTCTTTTCTTTAGTGCAGCCCAATTATCAGCAGTTGAGATATCCATCCCACCAGCGTGATCCTAAAGTAGCAGTAAGTCTTGCTCCATGAGGTAATGAGTCTGGGTATCATGGTATGTGTCACTCTGATTATTGAAGCACTTGAATATGTTGCATTGAATCCTCCTTCATTTCATAACGTTTGCTTGGAAATTATGCTCTTTAACTTGTTCATACCTGGGAGGGTGACATGATGCCCTAGTAAGTTAGTCTCCCTTTAGGATGGGTTGCCACTGGGTGGGTCTATGAAAGGTCATCGTCCATTCCCTCCATACTTACCACTTTCCATCCTTATTCCTCTCATTTTCCCCCTACCTTTGTTCGGGCATTGGGATTTGCCACACTAGTAAGGGTTGTACCTTGCCTTGTGGGAATAAAGGGCTAAAGGCCTTGAGGGTAAAAGTAGTTGGTAAGAGTTAAAAGCCAAAATGAAACCTTTGAGATGCTTCGCCCAGGGATTCCCGAGTAAGCAATAAAAATCTTCTCAGTAAGAAAAGGGAACTCGTAAGATAAATAAATACTCAAGGTATTAGTTGGTGGATGGGAAGTCTCATTATGAGCCAACCTATTATGACCATGGGCATGTAGCAGTATGACACTACTATCTATCTGGTCACCAAACCAGGGTAGTGACTCTTGGTGGCATAGCCAAGAGAAAGGGGTTCTCATCATGAGTCGACCTTCTCATCTCCGTGAAATGCTTGTGGGTAGCATTGTCACCTCTAGTCACCAAGCCAAGACAATGTCCCTCACCTCTTTCCTTGAAGCATGAAAGAAAAAGATAAAAAACAATAAAACTAAGAATAAAAGGCATTGAATGGGCAAGGAAAGAATGGCATCTATGACAAGGTGCAGCGCGCCCTCTACAAAGGCATCCACAGGTAAGATCTACATTTCCCTGTTTTCACTGCACCGCATGCCCAAACACTTCCCCAACGCCACCTCACACACACTTACATGACCTAGATTGGCTCTCACCTGGGAAACACCCCAAACTTAAGGAGGATTAGCCCAATAGGACACCCTGAGACCTTCTCCAAACCTGACTTGTTAAACTGCATAATGTCTTTGAGCATCGGTCTAGGTAAAGGGGGGTTTGATGCACATGTTTGGGTAATTTGATTATTAGATGTGATTGACATTGCTAAGATCCTGGTGACTTATGAATCCCTGAAGGGCGTACTTGTTGTTGTTGCAAGACTTTGCCTGATGGACAAGTACATATGGGGGAATGATTAGCTCGAACCTCCATGGGGATGAAAGCCCACAGATGGATGTTGTGAACCCAACCAGGGGCAAAGAGACATCAGAGACTTGCACCAGGAAGAAAGAAGGGCGTTGCACTGAAGACACCTCGGCAGACCTAGACCCAGGGGGATCTTGCCTTTCCACCTAGACGTTGACCTTTGGGAGCCCATGACGTCGCCTTTGTGACCCTAGACGTCATCCAGAGTCAGGGTTTGCACCTTAAGGTCAATTGTGAGTTGATTGGCACGTGTGGGCATCATCCAGGGCCTTTGGAGGCCAAACGTCCTGCTTCTGGAGCCCAACGTTTCACCCGAGGGGCTCAACGTCACCATAGAAGGGCATGACGTCATCCTTGGAGATGATTTCAAGGGTCAATTACTTTCATTTATGTAAAAAATGGAGTTCTGATGTAATTTGGCCAAGTCGGTCTTTTTATGACCTAATTTTAATTAAAGGTCATTGACATTGTATAAATAGAGAGAAAATACTCTCATTTTTTCATCATCACTCATCACACAAGTGGTGTAGTCGGAAATTTGCGCCCTTTTTGGGAGTTATTGGCTGAAATTGGGAGGCACACTTGTCTTGGAGGTAAAAATTTGCAACTTGGATCATTTCTTGGTGAATTTGCTTGGCAATCTAGGGTTTTATTGCTTGATTATTCTTGGTGAAGTAAGTAAATCTGCAATTCTTCATTTTATTGTGAATTTTATGGTATATTTGCTTATTCATGTTAAAGATTCTGAAATTGCTTGCTTGACAAACCCTAGGAGTAAAGGACTTAAGTTACTACTTCTTTGCTCTTCATTTGCTAGACTTTTACCAAGAAGATTTTGACCTAGGTAAACTTCTAGAGCCCTAAATACTAGCACTTTAGAAGTCATTATCTAGTCAATTGTTGCTTCTAGTATCTTTCAATAGTCTAAGGAAGGAAAATTTTGCTAGAGCCTAAAATTGCTTACACTCTAGCAAGTTTGTCCCTAGGATTTGGATTCTTTAGGCCTTGGGTTACCAACACCTCATCCATTCATCCCTTCTCCTTGGACAAATACAATCATTTTGTTATTGCTTCCAAGAGAAAACCGTCACCTCTAGACTCCATTAACCCTAAAAGGCACTAGTCCACTTGCTTTAGTGAATTGATTGATCAAACAAACACTCAAACCTTCTTCCTCTAAGCTTTTACTAACATTTGCTAACCCTAAACTAGACTAACTCCTTAGCTAACTTGCTGCTGTTGCAAAACATTGCTACAGCCATACTGATTCATGCTAAATTGCCGCATTCACCTACATAACTCACACCTAGCCCATCCGGAATTCAATTGTGACAATTGCTAGTCAATCTACTAGATAAGTGTTGAGTTTGCATGGTGTTTTCTTTCACTTTTGACCAATAGAATTTGTTGTTGTTGCAAAAGATTGTTACAGCCATCTAACTGCAGCAAATTCTCTGCAAAAGTGACATATTATGCTAGCTAGACATTGCCACATTTGCTTGTGACAACTTATTATCATTCTGCTAGGTTAAAGCTATTCTTTTTTGTCTTTTTCAAGCAATTTTGAGGCATAATTCTTGTGGCTGTTATAAAATATTAGTTGCTGTTATAAACTGTTTCACTGCTGCAAATTCATATCAGCTAGCTCAATTTTTGAAAGTTCGTGGTTTTAAGAAGCACTAACATCATATTTTTGTACTTGTAAGCTGCTATATTTTCTTGTTGTCCTGTTCTAGGCAGGTAAAATCCATTTTACCTTTTGTTTCATCCCTTAAAAGCCATGAGAACCTTTTGAATCGAGACCAGTGAGAGGGGGATTTTTTTGCATCCTTGCCTTAGGTATCAACCCTTTACGTCACTGGGGACGTCTCCCTGGGGTACTTTGACATACTCCTAAATAGAAAGGGGTTTCCTATGAAGGTGACAGTGATAGGTCACTCCCCATTACGCCAATCTTGCATCCACTTGCCTTGGGCTTTGGGCAAGTACAGATTGTGAAATAACATTTTGGCGCCGTTTCTAGGGAACATTGAGTCAATATTACTCAACGACATTTTTTCGATAAGCCTTTCCCTCAAAGCCTTTATCTTATGAAGCTGACCTGGCGACTCCACTGAGGGTAATTCCCTCCTTTCCATTTGATGATCCCTAAAAGGATTATCTGGCAACTCCACTAATGATTAAGCTAAACATGGCTTCCCAATGGGACCCAGGAAATTTTAAACCCTTGGATATGAGTAAAATACTATGTTGCATTGGTTTTCGGGACGGGGGAACGGCGGGGACGGGGGGACGCGTCCCCGAGACGGCTAGAGCGCACCCCCAAATTTTTCAGGGGACGGCGGGTTGGGGACGGCAATAATATATATATATATA
>ML781016.1:731546-748563 GCA_009831015.1 Picea engelmannii | reverse complement strand
TCTTACTCGTATTTCTTGTTAATGACAATTATGTTAAAACATAAAAGGCATTCCCTTATCAATAGGTTTTGCATATTTTTATGGTTGTGTTGAAAACCACTATAAAACACTTTGGTTCTATAAAGAGATTAGATTCATATTTCGGATTAAGAAGGTGATTGAATAGGAATTTATTCAAACATTTAGTACCCAATCGAAGTCACTACTATCTGATTGTTTTCACAATGCTTGAGGTTGGAATGGTGGAAGCACTATAATTGAATGACTCCTGGAAACCCATGTAGAATATCTAAAAGCTAAGATGACTAGAAAAATGAGAAGAACAAGAGCAATAACCATAAGGATCAACCCTTTGAAATGCTGCATTTATTGTTTTTTTGACATGGAAACTTTGCTTCTTGTAACCTTGTTGCTGAAAATACAATATTTAAATCACCAAAGACCCAAATCAAAACCCATCATACAAAACCCATGTTTTGAGCTACAACTTTTACAACAGATTTAGATTCAATGCAATACAAAAATAATGGATGGGAAAAATGATCTTATTGTCCAATCATCAATTTCCATGATTTTCAAGATTGAAGATATATGCCCGGAATATCCCCAAAATCTGCCCAAAAAAATCCCTGAAATCTACCTAGAACATCCTCAAAATTTGTCTGGAACGTCCTTGAAATCTGTTCGGAACGTCTTGGGGACGGCCAACAAGTCCCCGAGTCCCTAATGGAGTCCCCAACAATTTGGGTAAGTTTCCTAAGGGTCCCCAAGTCCCCGGAACGCGGGGACGGCGGGTACGTGGGTTTTTTTGGGGGGGGCGGGTCCCTGTGCAACATAGGTAAAATACTAGGGTATCTTCGACGAATGCCTCCAACGTATGTAAAATGGCTCCCTCAATTCACTGGTAGTGATGAAGAGGATGTTGAGAACCATATAGATAACTTTTATGCCTTTTTTCAACACCACCCTATCAATGATGATGTTGAAGACCTGGCAATGAAACTTTTCTCTGCTACTCTTCATGACGATGCTAGGAGATGGTATGATGGTCCCCTGATAAAGGCATCAAGACTATGGATCAATTTGAGAGAACCTTCTTGAATGAATGATCACTTTATAAAAGGTTTTCGGCCTTAAATATTTCGGGATACCCAAACCCTTTTCCTCTTGGTTTGGTAGATAATTGTCCAAAATTTGATGGGAACCCATCCCTGGATAAACTCCATGTCACAAAATTCTTGAAATGTGCTTCAGAGACAAAGGTAAGAAACCTGGATGTATTAGTGAGATTGTTCTTATTGTCTCTAGGAGGAGACCAAAGGGAGTGGGTTAAGCATGACGTCATCCCAAAGAGTCTAATTTCTTTTAGAGCATTCATTTTAATTTTCATCGACAAGTGGGACCCAGCCATGCGAGTGTATAAAAATGCTTCAACTCCCCAAAGGGAAGGGTTACACCCTAAACCTCTTAATGAAGACCAAAACCAACAAGAAGTTGAAGAGAGGGTCCCTGATGAAGGTTACAAATCTAATGAGAAAGAGCAAGAATTTACTGCCGAAGATAATGAGGACCTGGTTGAAGAGCGAGAGCCTAAATATATCAAACATGATGAAGTATTGATGTGTGCTCCTCCCTCTGATGAAGCCATCCAAGACGTTGAGATTTGGGTACCTTGGAAAGTGGTCCCCTTGTGTTTGTGAGCTTCTAAACACATGTGGGAAGTACTTTGTACCATGTACCATGTACCTTATTTCTAATTTCACTTTGACTTAGGAGATTTAAGTCAAAAGTGAAATTTGGTCATTTTAGCCTAAAATGACAATTAATTCACTTTGTGGGTGAATTGAGGGACATAAAGTGAAACTATGGAAACTTAAGTAAAATGGGTTTTGAGTTGAGTTTCTTTTGAGGTGATCTCAACCATTGATTAGGGATGAGATGAGATGATCTCATCCACTCATATTTTAGGTTTCCTTATGCTTCCTTAAGGAGGGCACAAAGGAAAAGGAGAGTTCATTATTCCTTGTTATGTTCACCAAGAGAGTTGGGAGAGGAGCATGAGGATGAGGTTGGATGCATTGAGTGAGGAAATCTTGGGCGCTCACATTCATGGTGGTAGCCAGCAAGCTTAGTCCCTCATTTATTTGTGGAGCTAGTTCTTGCTAGGAGGAGGGTACACAACTAACAGGGAGAACTTGCAAAGGTCAGTTTGCCTTGAGGACAGTTTCAGTGGAGAGCTACAACACAGATTTAGAGTATTGTGGGAGGGTTCCTCCATCAAAGCTTCCAGTTGGCAGAGAGCTTCAGTTCAATGGTTTTGGCAACTTGTGAGGAGGGCGCACCATCCTAGGGCGCATCTTCTTCATTTGGACTTGTGTTTCAACTTGGTTCAAGCTGCTATTGTATCAGGTTCATCTGTTTATTGTACGTGTTGTATTCCACCTTCTTTTCTCCACATTTATACACTCAGATTCCACACTGGTTTTCCCCGGGGGGGAATTATCCAGGGTCATGTTGACCAAAAATACTTGTGTTCATTTTCATGTATGCTAGTGTTTAGAACAACATTATTTCATCTCTAAAAGATCTCTAGGTGTGTTATATAGCTTATGGCATGCATGTGCTAACATCTTGTGACAAAACTACATGCTAGAGCACCTTAATGGCCTATGTAACCGTAACAGAACAACAAAGAAGTTATTGAACAGTTTGTTGTTATAATACAGCAGCAAACCCTTGTTTGACAGTTGAAACCTAGAGCCAACTTGAGGTCAAAGACAGACCTAGTTGGCAGCGTGTTAGGACCTAGAAAATCTTCACAAGAGCCTATTCCTCCTGCACAAGAAGAAGAGGATGAGGTTAGTCACTTTCATTTTCAAGTTTTGATGATACCTTATTCTATGATTCAGAGGGGGAAGAAGAAAGGGAATCCTTAGACGAGATAGATCCTCCTTATTATGAAGTTGAAGATGTAGAGGCAAGTCATGAGGACGAAACAATGATGCATACTCTTCCATTTAAGAAAGTTATCCAAATCCTCGAAGCTCCTGCACAAGACGAAGTAAACACGGTAATTTATTTCCCTTTCCAAGATTTTGATGATGCTTTATTTTATGATTTGGAAAGTGAAGAAGTGACAAAGGAGCCATTGGATGTTTTAAGTCCTTCATGTTATGATAAAGGTGATGACTTTGTTGATAATATTGATGAGTTCATACATGTCGGGAAACATAAATGGGATGTGATTGGATATGATGGGGATCCCATTTACGGCATTGAGGATCATTTCCAAAAGTTGCCTTTACAACTATCATGTGAGGTTACTACCAATTTTGACATTTGGCAACAAGGAGATGGTGTGGTTGCAGATAATTTCCAAGCAGCCAAGGGTGACCTAGCTCTATGCTCTCATGATGATTTTCGGTCATACCTTGAGGATTTTGATGAGTATTACTCTAAGCACTTGAGTTATTACGTGAAGAAGATTATCAACCATTGTTGTGCTTAGATCTTGATAAGGGTGAGGACGTCGCTTGCCTAAAGCAGGGTACTTGTGACAAGGTTTTCCAACCTCCATTGATTATTTTGCCTTGCTATGCCACTAAGCATGCAGTTGGAAAATATGTCCCTTGTCTTGAGTTTTCTCTGAGGCAAAGCTTACTTTTAGAATTCAAGGGTAGGTTGAAAACCTTAAGAAGAATTTTATTATCTCAGTCTTTCAGCCTTCCCTTAGGAAATTGTCGATCATCCTCTAGGTTCTTACTAGTCCCTTTCTAGACCTCAGGATGTGAAGACGTCCAAGGTAGCCAACCTTCAAACTCTTTGGGTCAGTCTTTTGAGCCTTTGATTTTTTGGGATCCCTTTCTGAGATGGATTGAACACTTTCCTAGAAGTGTAACTTGGCACCATTTTGTCCCTCCCTCCTGCCTCCATGAGCTAGACTTTACGATTTCCGGTGATGTAATACATGTTCTAACTCATGTTATTTTTGTGCTTAACTTGTCATTGTTTTGGTTTATGATGAAGCACAGAGAGAGGTATTATAAGATATTGCTAGGATGGTTTCACTGGTTATTTGACTACACCTAGCATTCAACCGATAGGTAAGTAGAGGTAGGTAGGCATTTGCATCCATTGTATATACCATCTGCATATCATGCTAGTATAGTTTCATTTTCACATTGTATTTTTTCATTATGTATATATGCATGCTTATCTTTATTTTATTATATCATATATCAGCGAGGGGTGATATCACCACCCTAAGGATTATTGATGTATTTTGTTGAGATCTAGCAGGAACAGGTCATACCATAGATGCTGAGGTTCTCATGCGCTCTACGATGAGCACATGTCCCCGAGTTGGAGCCAGATGTTATCCCCTATCCTAGGGATAACTAAGGAGATCATGTCTCGAGGCCCACGGGTCCTAGATATGGAGTGTCGAGAGTCGGATGACTTGAGCATGGCCCCGGAGGGCCCCTCTTTTCTTTAGTTCAGCCTAATTATCAGCAACAGCTCAATTTTTGAAGGTTCATGGTTTTAAGAAGCACTAACATCATATTTTTGTACTTGTAAGCTGCTATATTTTCGTGTTGTCTTGTTCTGGGCAGGTACAATCCATTTTACCTTTTGCTTCATCCCTTAAAAGCCATGAGAACCTTCTTAATAGAGTGACCAGTGAGGGGGATTTTCTTGCATCCTTGCCTTAGTTATCAACCCTTTAGGTCATTGGGGACGTCTCCCCTGGGGTACTTTGACATACTCCTAAATAGAAAGGGGTTTCCTATTAAGGTAACAGTGATAGGTCACTCCCCGTTACACCAATCTTGCATCCACTTGCCTTGGGCTTTGGGCAAGTACAGATTGTGCATTATCAAAGTCACAAGGGCGAGTTGGATTCCTAACTGAAGTGTAAAGTCAAGTTCTAATTTCGCACTCAAGTGTAAGGCTGAGTTATGACAAGCATGCACTCAAGCTGCTAATTCGAGCCATCTCCTTCTCCTCTTCACTCCTTTATAAGCAGAGGTCAATCCCTCTCTTCTACACAGTTGTTATGCAAGGTAAGGGTGAAGGAATAGAGGCACGTTTCAGTGCACAATAGAGGCAGCAATATCAATGCTAAATAGAGGCACGTTTCAGTGCACAATAGAGGCAACAATATCAGTGCTAAACAGAGGCACATATCAGCACAATAGAGGCAGCAATATCAGTGCTAAACAGAGGCACGTATCAGCACAGTAGAGGCAGCAATATCAGTGCTAAACAGAGGCACGTATCAGCACAAAAGAGGCAACAATATCAGTGCTAAACAGAGGCATGTATCAGCACAATAGAGGCAGCAATAATAGTCTATATCAGAGTTGATATATCAGTCCATAAAAGGCAGTGTATCTCAGTCATTGAAGGCAACACAGATAAATCTTCAGTGCTGATCTGTAACAGGAGTTTAGATATCAACAAGGTCTCTTAGTTACACAGTCAGGTCAGAGTCAACTTGGCAAGCTCTTTAAGTGCAGAGTATTCATGGTGGATATTTGTAAGTGATCTTACATTATTAATGCAATAAAGGAATATTGTTTGTTGGGGTTTTTCTCCCTGTACAGGGTTTCCCCAAGGTATATGTGGTGTTGATGTGCATGCTTACGTATCTACATGGTTATTGTTATTCAGTTATGATTCTATATTGCTGAAATGTATTAAGCTGGAATCAAAGTGTTGAAGAATTTAAAGAAATAATCCGCATAAGAAATCAAGCTCATAATTTAACAGAAAGGAAGACTAGTGACTTACCTGCTTGGGCTATGGGGTCAAGTACGCAATTTCAAATATTGGTTCTAAAGTATATTTGGGTGTTGAAGGCAACCAAGGTGACATGCACGACAACCCCAATTTGGTTGTTATATCTACAAGTTTAATGGTGGAGAGGGTCTATATGAGATCCACTACTAAAGGAAAACATATGAGTGGCCCCTACCAAAGACTATCTACAAAATGCAATGGGATAATTAGACCAAATACATGATGTTTTCATCTTGAAGGGAAGAAACACAAACGGGAGATGAGATAAAAGGGAGCAAACCAATTACCCTAGCCCTTTCCAACATAGCAATCGTGGTCATCTATGGCCCTTGATTGACTCTAGCATCCATCAACCTGCAAAAAGAGCTTCCAATGGGACACTTAGAACATTGTGCCACACACAAGGAAATTGTACATACAATACACAAAGCCTTAGACAAAGAAAAGGCTACTTTATTCCATAACTTGAAGCTCTTTCACTCACACCAAATCCCCAATTACAAATGGAGAGAGCAAACCCTTATATAGGTTTAAGCTCAATCTCCCTACTACAATTAAATATGATTTGTTTCCCTAGATCCATTTATCTCTCAACAACTTGCTTACTAAAAGTAGCAGGAAATTTGTTGAAATCCACAATTTCCTCTAAGAGGTTACACTAAAATATTCTAGGAAAACAAATAAAATATTATCCTCATCTAACTAACTCCAATAAATAAGTTGATAAAATATGGAGTTAGTTACAACTAAAATCCAAAAAATAGAGCCAAATGGTTGTGTGCCTTCATTGATTGAGGGATCCACCATGTCTAGGCTCCAAAAATAGTAGATAGATATCTATCCACAAGTGTGCCTTCGTAGAAATATCCCACGTGGATTGATGAATAGATCCTCAAGATATGTGCTAGAATAACCAACTCTATCCATTTGTGGTCCTATAGACTGTTAGAAATAATAGGTGTGCTTGTTTAACCATAGACAATATAGCAATATTGTCACCCAACCATAGGCACAAATGCCACCCCCGAGAACCTTAACCTTAACAGAGAAGAATTCCGGTAGAAAATCAATAGCCAACCAAGGCTAATGCACCAAGCAAAGATATCCAAGACTAATCAAAAAGTCCAACCCAGAAAGACCGAAATTACAGGTTTGCAGTAACTGCAAGCTGCAACTGCAGCGACCCTCCAGACTTGTGCACTAAATTTCTGCAATGCACACTACTAAATTTCTACAATTGCGAGTTGTGTCCTTCAAATGAGCTATGGCGTCCTGTATTTATACTGCTCCTCCTTAGCTGTCTGGGCCGACTTCTCATTCTGGAGGCTAAAAACTCAATATTAAATATTTCCTTTAGCCAACTTGTCTTCTAGGGTTATGTCCAATGCTTTAGGGTTTCTTCTTGCTTCTTGGAATGTTCTACTCTCGTCAAAGGTTACAGGTGGAGGTTAATACCTCCCGCAGCTACCATAATATCAACACTCCCTCCTAGCTAGGGAGGTATTTAAACGTAATGGTCTTGAGCACAAACATACCATTCAACCAGTAGCATCATCATAGCCACAGAGGCTATCTCGTGATCAAATCACGAGCACCATCATCACTATCAGTAATAAGTATCATCTGATAGCATCAACTGTATCATCTCTCAAAGCCATACTCCATCTGAGTAATCAGGCATGATGTTGGATAAGTCACTCACTCCACAGAGTGATACAAGAACCATTCTTCTAATCCGGACATATGTCCTAGAAGAATAACTATTCCAACAGATGTTGGAAGCCACGCCATGGGCTACAAGGACTATTCTTCTAATCCAAACATACGTCCTAGAAGAATAAATGTTCTGGACCATTTTTCGTCTGGAGAATGTATGTCCACCAGCACACTGACTATCCATCTAGCTGATAATCATTTCCAACACTATTGATAGTCTACATGGCAATCAGAATAATTCCATTCAATAGAACACAACTGTATCTATCCATAGTGGTACACAACTACTATCCAGTGGTACACAACCACACCAAGTAGCACACGACTACTTAATCAGTAACACATAGTCACAACCAGTGGAACACATCCACCACAGTAGCATGCATCTACTGTCCAGAGACATACAGTCTCCATAGAAATCATATCCTCTGATATCAACCTACATAAAACAATATCATGATATAAACTGAGTCATCTGGGCCATTCTTCCACTCACATCTGTGAGATCTGGAAGAGCATCTACCCTTAGAAAGTAAAACATCATCCATGGGCTATCTGGACTATTCTTCTCAAGCATAGAAGAATAATTGTCCCTAATTTCTGAGCCTGGACCATTCCCCTAACTAGGCCATTCCTCCGGTACTAATCATAATGCAACCTGGAGAGAATGAGTCTGCCCTAGGGAATGCATGTCCCTAATTGTTGAACCTGCACCATTCACCTAACTGGGCCATTCTTCCGGCACTAATCATAGTGCAACCTGGAGAGAATGAGTCTTCCCTAGGGAATGATTGTCCGGACCATTTCCTGAGGAAATGATTGTCCTGCACCAACCTCCAAAACAGACCATTCTTCGAAACTGCTCACAATTGTGAACTTCGAAAGAATGGTTGTCCTAGACCACTACTCAGAGTGACTTCCAAGAAGAATGATTGTCCTAGACCATTCCCCCACACTGGCCACAAGGGGGAATCGTTGTCTATGGTACATCAGCAATCTATCGAACCATTTTCATTACGAAAATGACTGTCCGATCTAGACCATTTTCCGAACTGGAAAAATGCATGTCCGTCAGAAATCTCAAACCACTTTCCGAACTGGAAAGGAACTGCTCATCCTGGACCATTTTTTGAACTGAAAAATGATTGTCCAAACATATCAATGCTCCCTCCCAACCCGAGGGTAATCTCTTCCTTTTTCAATAAGGAATTCGTCTATACGAGCCCCAGGTTGTTTCTTGAGTACGCAACCTTTTTATCTTAAACAAAGACTTTACCAAAATATATGCTATCTACTCATCTGTGGAGATATATTGGAGAACCACTTCTCTTTTCTGGACTTCATCACGGAGAATATAATGCTTGATCTCAATGTACTTCGGTCTATCATGGAACATTGGTTTTATCTTAAGGTTGCATATAGCTCTGATCATTACAATATATCATGGTCGAATTCAGCACTTATGTTTCCTGCTAGCTCATGACATCATGGCAAGGCTCAAACTGAAACATATCCAAGTAACACTTCTTCTGTCATCATGAGAGTTTGCCATGGATTAGAATCCATCATCCCAGAGTTCTGAGTAACTATTTGGATACACTATCTCTGTCATATAAAGTTTTTACCACGCGTCTGCTGTATATGAGATACTTTGCATCAAGTTGTTTCAATCCATACAAGGTCTTCTTATATCTGCATACATGGGTCTCTTTCTGGTATAAGCTTCTTTCTTACTTGCTTTATTGGGAAGAACAGTCTTTTACATGTAAATTCCAATCTATGGATACTACAAGAGGTATATTTGGTTTACTGGAACAAGTTGTTGTCATAGTCTTCTCCCTCCTTCTGGAAGAAACTCTGAATCTTGCAATGCTTCCATTCATAAGTCTTTTTCACATTTTCTTACATACACTGTTCTTTATCATAACTTCCATTTCTTCTGCTTGATTGCTTCTTAGTGGGTTCAAACCAAGTTGGTAGTCTTGTGATTCTCGGTATAATAACTGGTTGTTCTTGCTTTTCTTTCTTTCTTGGAATCTTAATGTTCTTCCTCGTGTCTCTCTTTAGCTCTTGGGTCCATGGGTTCTTTTATATGCCCTGAAGATTCCAACTTCCTCCTTTCGTCATAGAATCATGGATGAAGATGGATAACCAAGGATAATTTAAGGCTTCTTTTCGAAGAAAACTTCTTCTAGAGTCAAACTGAACACGTATTGCTTATCATGGCTGCTACTTTCAAAGGGAACATGGATAGATACTTCATAATCCTCATTAGGATTAGCTCCCTCCTAATCCTTGCTTCATGTATGAATGAATGCTCTTCTTTTGGAATTATGTAATCAACTCCCTCCATCTAAGATAGTCCATGCTTCCGTCTGCATCCTTATTTCCTTCTGCAAGGTGTCACAAGTTTTTCTAATTTCCTCTTGATTGTTGACTTCTTTCTGTTTTGACTCCTTTTGGTTTTCTTCAAGTTTGATTCTAATTTCGACTTATCTGGCAGTTGTTACTTATATAATAGCTTCCTCAGGAATTGTTATCAAAGATTGTCAACGTACTTCATCTTTTCATGTGTATTGCTTGACTTCTAGTCATTGTGATAGCAATCCTTATCTTGTTGTTCTTCCATAGGTGTTGTTTCACTTTAACATCTTATCTTCTAAGAAATAGATATACATGATATGTACAGAAACTATGTAAATATGGTATGTATAAAAACTTTGAAGAATTTGTTACCTTGACTTAGAAGAAGAAGTTTGTTTTATCCTGCTTGGCCTTCTTTGAGGGTTCCCTTTCTTCGGCAATTGATGCTTCGTCTGTTTTCCTTCCTTAAACCAAACTTCCTCTTATTCCTGAAATTCTTGAATTTTGTTGTGAAGTCTTGATCACCGTATTTATTTTGGGATTTCTCTTTTGTACTAATCCTTGATTCTTCTTATGCACAACAAGTCCAAAGTTCTTCAAGTGTGAGATACTCCTTTCTTGTGTTCATGCTTGCAGAAAATGCATCCCATGTCTTGGGAAGGATGTTGAGTACTATATTTACTAGTTCCTTGAAATGATTTCTTCAATAGCTTGTAGTTGATCTCTTTACTGAGAGATTTTCACAAGGTATGATGTTATGCTTTCATCATCATTCATTTTCATGTCACGAAGCTCATTCTTCAGACTCAATACTTGTCCAATGTTTTTGACTGAGAAGAGATTAGTTAGGGCAGCGTACATCTTCTTAGATGAGTCAAGATGAGAGATGTAGGGTATCAAGTGATCTTTTACAGAGTCCACTTATGAAACTCATGGCATTGATGTCATTGTCCTTGAACTTCTCCATAACTGCAACGTTATGAGGTTCCTTCTCTTTTCCTTCTTCAAACTGTGGTTCCACGATCTTTCCTTTCACGATATTCAACACATTATTCTTGGCAAGGATGAGGTCAATCCTTGTCTTCCATGCTCTGAAGTTAGAAGTCCCTTCTAACTTGTTTTCGAACTTCATAGAGTAAGTCATGACTACTTTGACTTGGTCAACCTTTGACTTTGACCAAATACTCAAACTTGATGTCTTAGCTTGCTGAGAGTACCAGGAGGTGTGCGCTAGGTTAGGGCGCACTAGGCTATCCCGAAATTAGGTCAATCTCTTCACTTAAGGTGCCTCAACAAGAGGGTTAGGGTTTCGTTGTTGTAGCAAAAACTTTGACTGCAACTGCAACTATAACTGAGCAAATTCTCCCAATCTATCTTCCAACGGTTAGACTGTCTGAAGATAGTGTGGGCCCATAACCTGTTAGAAATAATAGGTGTGCTCGTTTAACCATAGACAATATAGAAATAGTGTCACCCAACCATAGGCACAAATTCCACCCCCGAGCACCTTAACCTTGACAGAGAAGAATTCTGGTAGCAAATCAATAGCCAACCAAGGCCAATGCACCAAGCAAAGATAACCAAGACTGATCAAAAAGTCCAACCCAAAAAGACTGAAATTACAGGTTTGCAGTAACTCCAGTTGCAACTACCCTCCAGACTTGCGCACTAAATTTCTGCAGTGCGCACTACTGAATTTCTGCAGTTGCGAGTTGTGTCCTCCAAATGAGCTCTGGTGTCATGTATTTATACTGCTCCTCCTTAGTTGTCTGGGTTGACTTCTCATTCTGGAGGCTAAAAACTCAATATTAAATATTTCCTATAGTCGACTTGTCTTCTAGGGTTATGTCCAATGCTTTAGGGTTTCTTCTTGCTTCTTGGAATGTTCTAGTCTCGTCAAAGGTTACAAGTGGAGGTTAATACCTCCCGCAGCTACCATAATATCAACATAGATTAGGTCGCTACATGAAATGTGATGAAGAATGTGTCAATAGATCTCCATGTGGCAATGTATCATCAACCCAAGATAAATGTAATGGTGGAAGACCAAATAGATGCTCCAAAAGTGTAGATACCCTCACTAAAATGGCATGGAGAAGTGTGCAACACAACCTCATCAATATGCATGTAAAAGTGTGCAGTCAAACTCCTCAAGTGGACATCTTCAACAAATGGCATGGAGACATCTCCAAATAACCACCTCAAGTGGACATCCTCATCATGCTCACGGAAATAGATGGTTGAAAAAGTGAAGCGCTCAAGTGATGTGGACCATAAATGCTCATACCAACCTCAATAGATGTGCAATAAAGCACTCAAGCAGGCACGTGTGGCTCTAAATCATCCATAGATCAAGGTGAGTGAGGTAGATCTCAAGGTAAGAGGTTGCTAACATAAAATAGACACCATAGATCAAGTGCCAAGTCAACAAAAATCCAACTTTCCACATGCATGGAGTAGCCCTCTCCATTGAGAAAATAGCACCAAATCACGTGAAATTCCTTCACATGAGTGTAAGTAAGGGGGTGCTCCATGTATACTCATCATAAAATGCTACCTCATTACCAAAACATGACCAAGCAGCCAAGCACTCCAATAGATGTAGTCTGCCTGCAACAAGGAGTGGTTTGGCCCCACAAATCAAACCCTAGGAACCTGGAAAACCATGAAGGTGTGGAGTGTTCCTTGAAAACAAGTGTCTATCTCATATAACACCACAATAAGACCTCAATAGACACTTGAAACCTCAGGGCTCTCTTACTCGAAGGGCCATGTCATCCATCATCATCATCATCAAGATGAAAATCACTTGATAACTATGCAAAGTGCTAAAAAACCATGAAAGAGAGGAGTGCTCTACAAGATTGAGTGTCTATCTCATCATGTTGCATCATGAGGTCAAGATAGATGCCATAAACCCTAGGGTGCTCACTCTATAAGGAGTGTGATCCATCAACCATGCCAAATGCTAGCCTAAAAACCCAGGTCACTCCAAAATGTACAAGAAGGTGAGCACCTTACAAAATTATTTGTCTATTACATGAAGGATCATCATAGTAATACAGTGGACATTTCAAAGGCTAAGGCGCTCCATCACAAGCCCATATCTCATCATACCAACACCAAACCCTAGGGCACTCCAAAACACGGCAAGGAGATGAGAGCACTAAGAAAATAGTTGTATATTTGATCAAGTATCATTAATATAGTGGAATAGACATCTTAAGTACAAGGGTGCTCCTCCACAAGAACCATAATCAATCCAATGCTATGACCACACCTCCATACAATTATGCATTTCCACAGATATCAGCCCCCCTCAGATTGCCTCTTCTACTCAAGCTCATCACATCCAGTATATGGGAGATGGTAAGCCACCGTCACCATGAGGTATGTTAGTCCTTCTTTCATGCAAAGTATTGTCCTTAATTTACTAGGCATGTGAATGAGGATCATTGGTTGAAGTCGGATAATGGATCACTAGCTCAAAAAGTTATGTTTGTTTCCTTGTTTCACCTTGATGGCCAACATATATGCCCTAGACCCATGTTGTCACTGCCTAGGGAAAAGGGGTACTACTGGGGGACCCTCACAAGGGTAACGTTCTGTTTTCCCACCATACTTAACACTTTCCATCCTAGAGCCTGTCATAGTGCACTGAACTTCGGTAATGGGTCATGGTCCATTCTCTCATGAGAAGAGGAGCTAAAGGCCTAGAGGTTGATTCCAGCTGCTAAGAAAAAGACAAATAAAGAAAGAAAGAAAGTATAGCAAAGGACTCTCAAAAGCTAGTCCAAACTTGAGTTCGACCCTTTTCGGGTTCACCCGAATCCCAAAGCAGTGATGCTATAGCTTGAAACCTTATAAAGGGGACTTGCAAAAATCATAAGAGGACAATAAAAAGGCAAATTACGGGGTTTGGGAAAATGTAGCGCTTAGAAAATGGCAACTCAAGAGCAAGTGCACCCTCCACAAAGGCACTCATAGAAATGGACTCAATGACAACATAGGCCATGAAGGAAGCCCAACACGTACCACTATCACACTTACTCTTAAACGGTTATTTTCTTTCACTGCTTCCCCCAGGACATATCCCTCTACCTAGGTCTTTTCTTTCACTGTTTTGGTTGGCACACTCATATTCAATATTCAATATTCAAAGGTCCTCCCATATTCAAACTTGTCAACTTACATAAAGTCCTGAGCTAATGTGAAATTTGAAGGGGACAATTGATGTGAATTATTCATGTGGCTTATATCTTAGGTAACAACTTCCTTTGCATGATTCAAGGACTGGTATATCTTATGAACATTGGCTTTACTTGATTTCATATTTTGTTTTGATCTAGATGCCCCTGGCATGGTTCTTGAAGGACGCCCCAAGATTTCACCCAGGATATTGTGCCTCTATTGCAAGATATGGCACGTGTGATGCAGAGCATTGAGTCACCCAATGGCTTGACACATTCATACATTGGCTCTCACATCTTCAGGACATTGGACGATGGACAAATGGGCTTGATTTTGATAGATATGGTTAGTGGCATAGAGATGGGCCGGAAGCCCACACTCTGGACTCTATACCCCCTAAGACTTCCATGCACTGGATGGAGGACGTTGCACTAGGAAATGATTGGAGGACACTCAGAGATAACATGTAGCTTTCTCTTCCTTGGACACCATCCCTTATACCTTGGACACTAAGCATTTAGATGATGACATCATACTAGGGTTTGATGGAGATGATGGGGTTTGTTGCCACTTGGACATCCCATGATGAGATAGGGCACTTGAGGATGGTCTTCACCTTGCTACACTCCTTGATGATGTCACATGGCCTTTGGAGGCCTTCTCCATGCCCTTGAGGGCTTGACGTCACCACACGTGTGACCATTCTATGTATTATTTTCATATTTTGACATTTGTAAAGACTATTATGAGGGGTTGCCCCCACTTGTACATGAATTATTAACTTTTATGGACAATTGAGCACTAGGGTTTCCTTATAAATAAGGCTAGCACTCAACCTTGTTATTCATCATCGCATTCACTCCTCACACTTGTGTGGGAGAGCTAGAAAAGTTTTGCTCTACTCTTTCTTATCTCTTGGATCTCATGTGCACTTGTTCAAGAAGGATTTTGTGGATGCTTTTCTCTCTTGGATGATAACTTATTGCAACTAGGGTTTCTCTTGACATAGCGATTTGGATATGTGATTTGCTCTAAGTTTATGTGTTTTCTCATGGTATAATTGTTAATTGCTATCCCGTTGCATGTTACTTTTCCCTAGTCAAACCCTAGGAAGGAGACGTAGGTCTTTCTCTTCTTTAATACTTGTGTTTGTCCAAGATTGGTGAAGGCATTAAGAGACCTAGTCTCTTGCTAAGATTCAAAGGCTTAAGGCCCAAGAGGCTTTGCACCTTAAGGTTTTGATCTTAGTCAATTGATCCTTGACCTAGGTCATGTAGAAGAGGGGCAATTGCATCTAGGGCCCAAGAGGCTTTGTGATTTGGATTTTATGAGCAAAACGAAATGACTACAGATTATTAATAGGTGCTTAACACAAAATAACAGAGATACAGTAAAACTGGTTTTCTATTCAATAACGAAATAAGTTGAAACTGTAAAATGCAGCGGAAACAAGCTTGTTGGAATGGTGGCGGCTTATCTCTGAGAAGAGATGTGACAGTTGCACTCATTCGCAAGAAGATGATTACCATGAGGCTCTAAAGGCCTTTTTACAATAAGCAAGAATGCCAAAAACCCTAGATATCCAAAGCTAACCCTAGGAGATGAAGTGCCAAAAGTCATGTGGGCCCCGTTTGGGTAAGTTAGTACATCCACTTCCCGGGGTCGTAACTTTTGCATACGATCTCCGTTTTAGGCGTATGATAGCTCGTTGGAAAGGTATCGTCGAGGAGATTCATTTTAGGTGCAATATCAAAGGAACTTTCATATTGCAAACCTATTTTCCCAAAAAACATCGTTTAGGGCCTCAAAACAACTCTGGAAGTGAAAACTGCTAAAAATAGTAAATTACCAAAATTGCCAGAAAATTGTTTTGAGCCGGTTGGAAAATGTGGGTGGCCACTGATATCCACTTGGATCAATCCTCCCTCCTTAGGAAGCAATGGTCTCCATTGCGTTGAGATCCCCCATCAGATGAGGAAATTTCTACTGAATTTGGCCCTGGATGACCCACTTGCCTTGGTGCAGAAGCTGCCCTGCTTTGACGACTCGATAAAGCTGGATCCTTTGATGTCGAGTGCCCTTGATCTGTGTGCCCACAATCTGATCATTGGATGCCTGTTGTATGCAATCGAGGCTGAGCTTTGTTCGTGTCAGTTGTTCTGCCACTTCTGAGGTGTCCAATAATGGTGGGAAATAAGGGCGAAGGAGATCCATGTTGAACACTGGGTGCAGGCCAAGGAAAGGAGGAATGTTGAGCTCAAAAGCATTATCCCCCATAGCCTTGGTGATGGTGTACGGCCCATAACGGGGTGAGCAAAGCTTTCGATGGGGTCCTGTAAGTCGTTCTTTCTACAAGTGCAACCAAACTTTGTCGTCCCCCTGAAACTTATGTGGCACCTGATGTTGATCATGGCGTTGTTTGTACTTGTCATTGGACTTCTGTAGGATATCCTGAACCTGTTGGCAGATGTGCTGGATCCGCTCAATGAACCAGATGGCTTTGTCAGCTTCAGTTGGAGCAGGAGATGAGTCTGTCGAGGTGACCGCAAGGGTAAGTGCAACATTTATGGGACCCAATGGTTGGAATCCCAACCCCACCTGAAAGGGGCTGTGGTCGGTTGAGCTATGCAGGGCTCGATTGTAGTTATGCTGGACATAGGGAAGGCTCTCATCCCATGTGCGAGGGTGCTTTGAATTATACATGCGAAGGATATGCACAATCATTCGATTTACGACCTCGGCTTGGCCATCTATCTAGGGGTGGAAGGCCGTGGATTTGGTGAGCTTGGTGTCCAGCAGTGACCATGTTGATTTTTAACAGTGTTTTCTCACCCTGCAATTTATCCCAATCCCGGTTTCAATCACACCTTATCACTCCAAAATGTTTAATGCCCTTTTCCCAATATTAATGAAATTTGCAAACATTAATATGCATTAAATTTCG
>ML781016.1:702015-712739 GCA_009831015.1 Picea engelmannii | reverse complement strand
TTTTCCTTGGAATCATATTCTTTTGATGTTTGTAGTGGTCTGTCCACGTAATCCAAATGAGACGAACAATAGGAGCTTAGAGGAGCTTGTTAACGTCCTAGAGGAGTGTTATATGTGTTGAGGTTTGCATGTGCTAACATTGTGTTACTAAAACCACTTGCAAGGGCACCGTAAAAGAGCATATATCCATCAGTTGAGGGAAGACTTCTTGGCAGAAGTAAACAGACCTGTTTGTTGTCCTAAAATAGCAGCAAGGACAGATTTCCATAACTAAACATAGAGCCCAACAAGAAGTCATAAGACAGGCCTGTTGGGAAGCCCTCAAAGTTCCTCAAAAATCTACACATTGAATGACCAAAAAAGGTCAATGGGACTAAAATGTACAATTGGTGTAAATACTATGTGTGACTGCGAAAGCAACTCCTAGATCAATGCTAAAAGCAAAATGATAAAGAATTAAATGCCCAACAAAATGCTATAAGCTAATAGTCTAGCAAAATGATAAGACAGTGTGAGTACAATGATACAATATGAATGCTAGAGGCTAGGGATCTTGGTGTTGAGCAAGAGAGAGAAGTTGTCCATCCCTGCTGGACCTGGTGGTCGAGGGCACTGTTATTGCGGAATTTGTACTTTGATAGAAGAAAAGGTTAAAAGAGAGCAAATTGGTGTAACGGGAGACTATCCTATCACTGTCACCTCAATAGGATGTCTCTTTATATTTAGGGTGGTTGGCCCAGGGGAGACGTTCCTAGTGACCTGGGGGTTTGAGAAGGCAAAGAAAAAGTGGCTAGATAAAGATCCCCTCTCACAAGTCACCACCAATCAAAAAGTCCGGTTTTATAACCAATGAAGAGATAATATGTCAAGGTGTACCTGCCCGGAAAAAAGCAACAAGAAACTAGATATATTTGCAAGTACACTTGCTGGTTAGCACTTCATAAAACCATGGACTTTCTTGAGAAAAGCAATTTGTTGAATATGCTGAAGTAAACAGAAAATTTATAACAGCAATCTTTATAGAGCAATACTTCACATTAAATGCCTTGAAAATAGCTTCAAAATGACTAAGAATCATTAACCATTAAAATCATAATACTAGCATTTGATAGAAGCAAATAAGACAAGGTAAAAATAGTCTTTTCAATTGCTTTTATGAGCTTTAATTGCTGCATCCTATGGCTGTAGCTTACTTTAGTAACAGCAGCAATGTTGTTAGTAGGTTAGGTTTTTCTAGGGTTAGAAAGTGTTAGTAGGTTGCTCAAAGAGTAGGTTTTGAAGGTTGTATTGGTCAATTACTCAAGAGATGACTTAGACTAGTGCTTTTAGGGTAAATGGAGTCAATAATGCAGCAGCAAATGTTGAAGAAAAATGATAATGGAGAGTCAAAGACAAGAGAGAATGATAGGTTGGAGTGTTGGTAACCCAAGGCTCCAATTATCAAACCCTAGGGGAAACTAGCTACTAAGGTGTAGGTAACCCTAGGCCTTAGTAGATTTCCTCCCTCTTTAACTCAATGATGAAGCAAAATCGGCTAAGATGAAGCAATGGATACTAAGGTGTTGCAATGGCAAGGCCTTAGCTCATGCTTCAAGAGAAATGGCCTTTTGACAATATCTAGTAGGTGAACGCTTTTGAAGCTACGACAATAACATGTGCTAGTCTTCCTACGGTTTAATCAAGCAATTTCATAATCTTGAATGTAAATGCAAGATAAATAAAACCATAACCATTCAATTAAGAAGAATTGCAGAAAATTCACTTACATACATCAAGAATAATCAAGAAAATCCCTAGTTGAACACATCCACCAAAAAGCTTGCCAAAATACACCAAATTTAGCCTCCTTCAACAAGTGCACCTAAAATTTCAGCCAAGAAACCCTAAGGAGGGGCGCAAATTTAAGTCCTCACAAGTGTGAGTGAAAGATCCTGAAAAATAAGAGAGATTTTCCCCTTATTTATACAATACTAATGACCAGAATTAGGTCAAAAAGGCCGACATGGCCAGTTACAAATAATATCCAGTTTTTACATTAAATGTCATAATTAAACCCTAAAACAAGTTGCTAATGTGACATCATGCCCTTTTAGGGTGACGTTAGGCCTTTTTTGGGCAACGTTGGCCTCATGGAGCAAAACGTTAGGCCTCCTTGAGCCACAGGAACCTTCCATACGTGCCACTTGGAACACAACTACCTCCAAAACATCCCAAAACGTTGGGTGACGTCATGGGTGACCTGGGTGACGTCATGGGCCTTCCAAGGCCTGCATCATGGTGGAAAGGGCATAACCCCCATGGGTCCAGGCTGTCCCTGGTGAAATGTCCTCCTCTCTAGTGCAATCCTTTGATCTGTCTCTGCCATTAGCTGAGGTCTCAGCATCCCTCCGGTGGGCTTTAGCCCCATGGAGGTCTGAACTAATCATCTCCCTATGTGTACCTGACCGTCGAGTACCTGTCCATCGGGTGTGGCCCTGCAACATCAACAGATATGCCCTCCATGGGCTCATAAGTCACAGGGATCATAGCAATGTCAATCACATCTACTCATCAAGTTATTAAACATGTGCATGAAACCTCTTTTACCCGGACAAGCGCTCAAAGACATTATGCTAATCTGCAAGCCAAGTTTAGAGGGGATGCTAGGACATCCTATTGGGATAATGCTCATTGGATGTGGGATGTTCTCGGGAGAATTCAAATCTAGGCCATGTGAGTGGATGAGGTGGTAAGGGATGTCTGGGCAAGGGGTGCAGTGATAGCAAGGAAATGTATAGCTTACCTGTGGGTGCCTCTGAAGAGGGTGAGTTGCACCTTGTCATGGATGCAAATGTTTCCAAGCCCATTCATGCCTTTTATCTTTTATTCTTATTGTTTTTTCTTTCAAGAGGCTAGTTAGGGGACACTGCCCTGGCGTGGTGACCAGTGGTGGCAATGTTACCCACAAGCATTTCACGGAAATGAGAATGTTGGCTCGTGATGAGACCCCCTTTCTCTTGACTATGCCACCAAGAGCCACTACCCTGGCGTGGTGACCAGTTGTAGGTAGTGTCATACCGCTACATGTCCATGGACCTAATAGGTTAGCTCGTGATGAGACCCCTTATCCTCCAACTAGGTCTTGATTCATTATTTTTATGGGTCCCTCTGTTTCTTGCTGAGAAGCTTTTTATTGCTTTCTCGGGGATCGTTGGGCGAAGCATCTCAAGGTTTCATTCTTTTGGCTTTTATCTTTTGCCAGCTACTTTTACCCTCTGGGCCTTTAGCCCCTTCTTCCCACAAGGTAAGGTACAACTCTTAGATATTTGGCCAACCCAATGCCTAGACCAGTGTAATTGGATGGATGAGCGGGAGAAAGATGAAAAGTAGTAAGTATGGTGGGAGCAAACGATGGCCTTTCATGAATCCCCCCAGTGGCAACTCAAACCCTATGGGTACCAGCTTACTAGGGCATCCTGTCATTCCCCCAAGTGTGGTCAAGTGGAAAAGCATAAGGTCCAAGCACACGTTAGAAGCAAAAAAGAATTAAATGCACATATTCAAAGGTTTTGAGGATCAGAGTGACACATACCATGATACCCGGACTCATTACCTCACAGAGCAAGATCCATTTCTGCTGCAGGACCAGGCCGATGTGATGAATGTTGTTGCTACTGACAAAATGGAGGCGCTGAAGAATGAAAGGATGGGCCCTCCAAGGCCATGCTCCATTCGATCTGGCTCTCGGTACTCCATGTCTAGGACCTGTCAGCCTCAAGACATAATCTCCTTGGTTATCCCTGGGCTAGGGGATAACATCTAGCTCCAACTCGAAGACATGTGCTCACCGTAGAGCGCATGAGAATCTCAGCATCTTTGGCATAACCTGTGACTTGCTTGATCTCAACATAAGATTATTAGCAATCATTTGGGGTGGTGATATCACCCCCGGCTCATATATATATCATACAAAAAATGAAAACAAGCATATGTACAAATGGAAATACAATCTACTCTAGAGTGAAATGCAAATGGTATATACAATGAATGCAAATGCCTACCTACTTTTGCACTTACCTGTTGGTTGAAAGCTAGGTGTAATCAAATAACCAGTGAAACCATCCCAGCAATGTCTCACAATACCTGCCTCTGTGCTTCATCATAAACCAAAACAGTGATAAGTTAAGCACACAAATAACATGAGTTAGAGAATGTACAATATCATCGGAAATCATAAAATCTAGCTCATGGAGGCGGGAGGGAGGGACAAAATCATACCAAGTCATACTCTCAAGGGAGTGCTCAATCCATCTCAGAAAGGGATGGTGAAAAGTCAGAGGTCCAATAGACTGACTCAAAGAGTCTGAAGGTTGGCTACCTTGGAAGTCTTCACAATCTAAGGTCTGGGAAGGAAATAGCAAAAACCTAGAGTGTGACTGAGAAGTTCTTACGGGAAGGTTGAAAGACTAAGATGACATACTTCTTCTTCAGGTATTCAACCTGGCCTTGAACTTGAGGGTTTTCCCTAGAGGAAACTTAATACCAAAGACATACTTCCCAACTACACCTTTAATGACACAGTAAGGCAAAGTAATCGAAGGTGGTTGGAGAACGTTATTACAAGGATCCTTCTTCGGGAAAACGATGTCCTCACTCCTATCAAGATTTGAGCACGACGATGGTTGATAATCTTCTTCATGGAATAAATCCAAGTGCTCAGAGGAATAATCGTAAAAATCCTCAAGGTATGACCGAAAGTCATTAGGAAAATATAGCACCAGGTCATCCTTGGGTGTCTGAAATAGGTTTGTAACCATATCATGTCCTTGTTGCCAAATGTCAAGTTTATTAGTAACTTCATGTGTTAAGGTGAAGGCAACTTTTGAAAACGACCCTCAATGTCGTAAATGGGATCTTCGTCGTATCCAATCACATCCCATTTACGCTTCCCGACATGTATGAATTCATCAATATTATCAACAAAGTCATCATCTTCATCATGACATGAAGGGGTTAAAACGTCCAATGGCTCTTCTAGCACCTCCTCTCTTTCCAAATCAAAAAGTAAAGAATCATCAAAATTCTGGAAAGTAGGGTAACTTACTATTTTTATTTCTTCTTGTGCAGGAGCTTCGAGGACTTGGGTGTCTTCATCGAATGAAACAGCATGCATCATCTTCTCATCCTCATGACTTGCCCCTACATCCTCAATTGTACAACAAGGAGAATCTACCTTGCCCGAGGATTCCACTTCTCCTTCACTCTCTAAATCATAGAACAAGGTATTATCAAAATCCTGAAAAGGAAAGTAACTAACCTCCTCCTCATCTTCTTGTGCAGGGGAAATAGGCTCTTGAATGGCTTCATCAGAAGGAGGAGCACACATTAATAGTTCATCATCGCGTTTGATATCTTCAGGCTCTCGCTCTTCAACCATGTCTTCATTATCCTCGATAGAAGGATGAGTAATCTCTTGTTCTTCCTCATGGGATTGGAAAACACCCTTGGGATCCTTCTCCTCAACCTCCTGTCGGTTGATGACTTGTTCCCTTCTTTCAAAGATATCAAGGGAGAGTAATCTCTCTAGATTAAGGGTATCTGGGGTGCTTTTGGGGTCATCAACTTTGGTTCCTAGAGGGAAGATGTGTTTTCTCTTGGACAAAGAGATATTCCCCTCGATTTGCATGGCCATGTAATATGCATCATTGATTGTTTTTGGCCCCTTTTTATTGAGGAGGAACCCTAAATGTACTAAGAGTGCATTGGTATAGAGATAGATGAGGTACCTGTCTTCAGGACGATGGCTTTTAGGGATCTGATACAGCAAGCCCTCGAACCTATCATGGAATTCCTTGACAGTCTCCATCTTAGCTTGTTTCATATAATCGAGTCTTTTTAGTAGCCTTTGGATATCTTCCAATTTAATACCCCATCTCTTGAGGAAGGTTTCTTCTAACTGGTCCATAGATGTGATGCTAGCATCAGGGAGATCGTCATACCATTTCCTAGCATTGCCATGAAGAGTGGTAGAAAAAAGTTTCATTGCCAAATCCTCAGCATCATCACTGATAGAGTGGAGTTGAAAGAAAGCCCAAAAGTTATCCATGTGATTGTCGGCTCTCTCCCCAATACTACCAGTGAATCTAGGGAGCCATTTCTCATATTTCGGGGGCATTTGTTGAGGGTATCCGAGGATTCTACTCATGTATAAAGGTTTGAAGTTTCTTGGGTCCCATTGAGAACTCATGGTTGGCTTCGTCATAAGTGGACTCGCCAAATAATTTTCATGAAATTATCAAAAGAATAAGGGAATCACCCTCAGTGGAGTCGTCGTGTAACCCTGTAAGAAAAGATCTATGGGTAAAGGCTTACCGAAAAAAGTGTCATTGACGAAAATTGCCTCAGTGTTATCCGACAGCGGCGCCAAAATGTTATCACGCAATTTGTACTTTGATAGAAGAAAAGGTTAAAAGAGAGCAAATTGGCGTAACAGGAGACTATCCTATCACTGTCACCTCAATAGGATGTCTCTTTCTATTTAGGGTGGTAGGCCCAGGGGAGATGTCGCCAATGACCTGGGGATTTGAGAAGGCAAAGTCAAAGTGGCTAGATAAAGATCCCCTCTCACAAGTCACCACCAATTAGAAAGTCCGGTTTTACAACCAATGAAGAGATAATATGTCAACGTGTACCTACCCGGAACAAAGCAACAAGAAACTAGATATATTTGCAAGTACACTTGTTGGTTAGCACTTCATAAAACCATGGACTTTCTTGAGAAAAACAATTTGTTGAATATGCTGAAGTAAACAGAAAATTTATAACAGCAATCTTTATAGAGCAATACTTCACATTAAATGTCTTGAAAATAGCTTCAAAATGACTGAGAATCATTAATCATTAAAATCATAATACTAGCATTTGATAGAAGCAAATAAGACAAGGTATAAATCAGCCTTTTCAATTGTTTTTATGAGCTTCTAATGCTGCATCTGATGGTTGTAGCTTACTTTAGCAACAGCAGCAATGTTGTTAGTAGGTTAGGGTTTTCTAGGGTTAGAAAGTGTTAGTAGGTTGCTCAAAGAGTAGGTTTTGAAGGTTGTGTTGGTCAATTACTCAAGAGATGACTTAGATTAGTGCTTTTAGGGTAAATGGAGTCAATAATGTAGCAGCAAATGTTGAAGAAAAATGATAATAGAGAGTCAAAGACGAGAGAATGATAGGTTGGAGTGTTGGTAACCCAAGGCTCCAATTATCAAACCCTGGGGGAAACTAGCTACTAAGGTGTAGGTACCCCTAGACCTTAGTAGATTTCCTCCCTCTTTAACTCAATGATGAAGCAAAATCGGCTAAGATGAAGCAATGGATACTAAGGTGTTGCAATGGCAAGGCCTTAGCTCATGCTTCAAGAAAAATGGCCTTTTGACAATATCTAGTAGGTGAAATCTTTTGAAGCTAGGACAATAACATGTGCTAGTCTTCCTATGGTTTAATCAAGCAATTTCATAATCTTGAATGTAAATGCAAGATAAATAAAACCATAACCATTCAATTAAGAAGAATTGCAGAAAATCCACTTACATACATCAAGAATAATCAAGAAAATCCTTAGTTGAACACATCCACCAAGAAGCTTGACAAAATACACCAAATTTAGCCTCCTTCAACAAGTGTGCCTAAACTTTCAGCCAAGAAACCCCAAGGAGGGCACAAATTTCAGTCCTCACAAGTGTGAGTAAAAGATCCTGAAAAATAAGAGGGATTTCCCCCTTACTTATACAATACTAATGACCAGAATTAGGTCAAAAAGGCCGACATGGCCAGTTACAAATAATATCCAGTTTTTACATTAAATGTCATAATTAAACCCTAAAACAAGCTGCTAATGTGACGTCGTGCCCTTTTAGGGTGATGTTAGGCCCTTTTTGGGCAACGTTGGCCTCCAAGAGCAAAACGTTAGGCTTCCTTGGGCCACAGGAGCCTGCCACACGTGCCACTTGGCACACAACTGCCTCCAAAACATCCCAAAATGTTGGGTGACGTCATGGGCCTTCCAAGGCCTACATCATGGTGGAAAGGGCACAACCCCTCTGGGTCCAGGCCTGCCAGGTTGTCCCTGGTGAAACGTCCTCCTCTCTCTCTGGTGCAATCCTCTGATTTGTCTCTGCCCCTGGCTGGGGTCTCAGCATCCATTTGGTGGGCTTTAGCCCCATGGTGGTCCGAACTAATCATCTCCCCATGTGTACCTGTCCGTCGGGTACCTATACATCAAGTGTGGCCCTACAACATCAACAGATACGCCTTCCATGGGCTCATAAGTCACAGGGATCATAGCAATCTCAATCACATCTAATCATCAAGTTATTAAACATGTGCATGAAACCCCTTTTACCCGGACAAGCGCTCAAAGACATTATGCTAATCTGCAAGCCAAGTTTGGAGGGGACGCTAGGATATCCTATTGGGATAATGCTCATTGGATGTGGGATGTTCCCAGGATAAGTCAAATCTAGGCCATGTGAGTGGATGAGGTGGTAAGGGATGTCTGGGCAAGGGGTGCAATGATAGCAGGGAAATGTATAGCTTACCTGTGGGTGCCTCTGAAGAGGGTGAGTTGCACCTTGTCATGGATGCAAATGTTTCCAAGCCCATTCGTGCCTTTTATCTTTTATTCTTATTGCTCTTTATTTCAAGAGGCTAGTTCAAGGACACTGGCCTGGCGTGGTGACCAGTGGTGGCAATGTTACCCACAAGCATTTCACGAAAATGAGAAAGTTGGCTCGTGATGAGACCCCCTTTCTCTTAGCTATGCCACCAAGAGCCACTACCCTGGCGTGGTGACCAGCTGCAGGTAGTGTCATACCCCTACATGCCCATGGACCTAATAGGTTGGCTCGTGATGAGAACCCCTATCCTCCAACTAGGTCTTGATTTATTAATTTTATGGGTCCCTCTGTTTCTTGCTGAGAATCTTTTTATTGCTTTCTCGAGGATCCCTGGGCGAAGCATCTCAAGGTTTCATTCTTTTGGCTTTTATCTTTTGCCAGCTACTTTTACCCTCTGGGCCTTTAGCCCCTTCTTCCCACAAGGTAAGGTATAACCCTTAGATATTTGGCCAACCAAATGCCCGGACCAGTGTAATGGGATGGATGAGCAGGAGAAATATGAAAAGTGGTAAGTATGGTGGGAGCAGACGATGGCCTTTCATGAATCCCCCAGTGGCAACTCAAACCTTATGGGTACCAGCTTACTAGGGCATCATGTCATTCCCCCAGGTGTGGTCAAGCGGAAAAGCATAAGGTCCAAGCACACGTTAGAAGCAAAAAAGAATTAAATGCACATATTCAAAGGTTTTGAGGATCAGAGTGACACATACCATGATACCAAGACTCATTACCTCACGGAGCAAGATCCATTTCTGCTGCAGGACCAGGCCAATGTGATGGATGTTGTTGTTGCTGACAAAATGAAGGCACGGAAGAATGAAAGGATGGGCCCTCCAGGGCCATGCTCAAGTCGATTTGGCTCTCGGTACTCCATGTCTAGGACCTGTGGACCGCGAGACATAATCTCCTTAGTTATCCCTAGGCTAGGGGATAACATGCACAAAAGGAGACCAAGATGTGAGCTAATATTAGAGCCGACATTGTCAATCATTGTCAAGCAAGCAAGAAAGCTAACACTCTTTGTTCCCATTTGCTTGTTGTCCAAATAGAAAGCAAAAGCCACTAAGAGAGTTAGCTTTCTTGCTTGCTTTCCTAGTCAATTTTACTAACTTTCCATAAGCTTTCACTTGGTAATTTTTGTGCAAAGACTAACACCTTTTGTAAGTTGTCCCAAAGTTGTTTTGGCCCTTGGGGCATCTTTCCATCAAATAGCTTTCTTTTTTTGCAGGTTTAACTAACAGCCAAGACGATACTCTGCTCGATTTTTTAGAATTCAGAGCATCTGAGACCCCTCAATGCACCTAATCTTCCTCCTCATCTCATTTTTCTCTCACTCTGTAAGTTTGTTTGGCCTTAGATCTATAAAAGGCCATCAAACATTCTTCTAAAAGATTGTAACTTGAAAGAAGTAGTGGGATAACCCACTACCCCCCTCATACCCCCTACCCCAGAGGGGATTGTCTATTTTTTGCGTTTTGCATTTTGCATGTGTCCATTCTTGCTAACTTAAAAGGATAAAATGAATCTAAAACGAACGCATGCATGACAAAAAATTTGTTTTCCATTTTAGTTAGCTTTCTTTTTTTCAGTTATTTCAAGTTATTTCAAATTTGCAAAGTGACGAACCTTCCTCGTCAAGGCCCTGTTATGCTCTCGGCCTCGCAAGCTTGCTTGATCTTGGCATGATTCAGAGAGGGACTTGATTTGTGTGTAGTTTAAACTAGGGAAAACCTTCTACCACTATTGCTCGATACGGGATCAATATCGACAAAATGACTTATGAGTTTAGGGGGATACTTATTGAGATTAGTTCTCTCCCGTTGGAAGTCCTTGTAATCTTGCTTGCACCCTGTTATCCACCAGGTTGCACAAGCTGGATTTCCTGAAGAGCCGCCGAAGGATGAGCAAGCAGTGCTCATACACACAGAATTCAGTCATTCAGCAGGCCCTGAAAAGGCCCATTTTTCCGTATTTCCACTGTTGTAATAAGTGTTTTAAGCATGAGAGAATGTAAAAGGCTATTGGCCACCCTTGATCTGGGAGTGGGCACATACTCCGGGGTGTTTTTTACTTGTTAAT
>ML781016.1:657099-679637 GCA_009831015.1 Picea engelmannii | reverse complement strand
TTATATTATGACCAATCCGCAAAAGGGGATTTGGTCCTTTTACAATAGCCGACATGATCAATCCACAATGGGGATTGATCCAATGAATAATATATCAAATAATAATAAGAATACACTTTGCAGTTACATTATTTCAACAAGATCCCCCCAGGTGGACGGTCATGGCATGTCCTTTTACTCCCCATTCTTGAGGTGCTTGGTTTTATTGCTCCAGTCGACTACCCCTTTGGAGGTGGTAACTCCCTCTGATGCCAAGCATTTATGTCTTGGGTATGTATGCGGGCATTCTGAGGTGGATCTACTAGTATACATGATTTGCGGCGCCCTTAACAATTCACTTATTCTTTTGCTATGTAAAAGGTGATTGCGCTTTGTAAGGGTTGTCACACCCATGGTTTAGCACACCTTACCCACATGGACCCTCTCTTCCATATGAATGTACTACACTTGGGCCTTCAAAGGACATTTTGCACATGATTATTCAATTGCATATTTTTTGTGGCATATCACGGATTTTAAGGCATTGGTCACCCTCTCTGAGGCACGGACAGGCTACTTTCATCTGCATGGACATCCTCTATGCTCACCATGTGTTAGAAGCCAGGATGTCCCCCTCCCTTCATAATGCAATCTACCCACTAAAGGAGGGTTGACTTCATTTGTGGACACTTCATGAGGACATTGGGGCTTTTTGGATCCTAATTTGATGATGTGGAGGTCACTTATGTGACTTGGCACTTAACGGGGATCACTTTGCACTTACCCTTTGACGTGGATGCACTTTATGATCACTTTTTGATGGCTTGTTGAGAAAAATTCAAGAAACCATCCACTTTTGGGGTTTTTATTTGACTTCGGGTGAGGTCGTCCCCTCTCTTGTAGGTGGATGTTGGAGCTTGAATGACCAAGTAATATTCCTTGCCACATTTGAAGGCCCCCCAAGTGACTTTCAAGTGGACCATTCTACCTCAAAGTCAAATCAATCGTTTCTTAGAACCTTGACGTCATTTTTGTTGTTGCGGGTTTTATGACCCATTTTCTCACTTGGAGGGTCACTCCCATGCTTCATGGAGGTGCCTTGGCCTTAGGTATGGACATGGTCAAGCTTTGGAG
Source organism: Picea engelmannii (assembly GCA_009831015.1). Lineage (NCBI taxonomy): Eukaryota > Viridiplantae > Streptophyta > Pinopsida > Pinales > Pinaceae > Picea > Picea engelmannii. The sequence goes on along the minus strand of ML781016.1, from coordinate 678,524 downwards.
ACATTTCAAAAATTTATGGACATTATTTAATCACGTTTTGTTGAAACTGCCCCCTTTATGGGGGTTTTAAACATGTAAAGCATCATTTAATTGTACTTTTTGACTTAGTCATCGATTTGTGTGGATGACAAGTCATTTTATTTTATTCCTTAGCCTAATTTTAGGGAATAAAGACTAGATAAGAGTTGAGAGGCTCATCTATAAAAATAGGAACTCCTATAACTCATTGTGTTGTGAATTGTTGGAGATTATTCTTGGAGCCATTTAATAGAAGAGATTTACTTTGTGTTTTATTGGTGTCAATTCTTGGAGCTCTATCATTCTTGGTTATTCTTCTTGGCAATTTTAAAGACTATTGTGATTATTCAAGATTCCACATAAACTAGCAAGATCAATCCATGGAGGAGTTATCAACTCCTTGGAGGGAGGACGTCTAGGGTTTGTATCTCTTCCTTCTTCTCTAAAACGATTTGGTAAGTGTTTGTCTCTTGTCTTGATTAATTCTATTGTCCTTGACAACGATGTCAAGTCTTTTGTTGATCTTGTTCGTGAAGATTATTCCCTTGGGAAAACCCTTCTTGTATGGCATTGGTTATCATAATTGTCTTGATTAGCAAGAGACTACTAGCATAGTGGCCCTAGTCTCTACCTCTAATCCATAAATGGGGATAACCTATTTTTATAGGGGCATACTTCTTGACCCCATAAGCCCTAGTGGAGATAAGGCTAAGCCCTAACTCCCAACATTCACCAACCAAAACCCTAAAATTTCAATTATTTTCTTTTATGTTTTATAAAATACAAAAACACAAAAAACATAAGCCATCAAAAATACTTTCATTGTCTAGAGTAAAGATAATGGTTTACTTCTAAGTTGCAGGAAACGTCCCTACCCCCCCGGTTTCCTCAACCGGTACGGTACAAAACGCAGAAATGGGTACGGTACGACCGGGAAACGTTGTCGGCCTACCGTACGACGTTTCTCGAAAGGGAAGCGTTGTACGGTACGGCCGGCGGCGTTTCCCGACCGTACCGTGCCCGTACGGCCAGGTTTCGGCAGATTTTAAAGATGAATAAGGCAAAAAAATGGGGTCGTGGGGCCCCCAAACTGCCAGTTAGTTTTAGTTAAGGCTTTTTTTACCTTCTCCAAATAGAATAAAGATGATTTTGGATGTAAAGCCTCATCTATAAAAGCTAATTTTGGATTTTTCTACTTGCATCATGTAATGAATGATATTCTTCATCTATGGGAGTTAATATGGACATGGTTTTCCTTCTAAAATGTCATTTATGTGTATCATTATGTTTTTCTTGCAATATAATGCTTTATTTTTTTAAAAACTATATATATATATATATATGGCGTTTCCCCCGACGTTTCCATTTTTTGAGGGCTTGTTTTGTATCGTCCCGGTTTCAGAAACTCAAAATCATTTCCCCGTTTCATGCAACTTAGGTTTACTTTCAGTTTCTAGATATTTTCATCCATGGGTTTATGCTAAATTGTTGATTTTTAACCCTAAAAGGAAAATCAGCCCTCTTGGATTGGCTTTATTGTCTTATCTAACATTCTTGTGGTTGTTTTAAGGTGTTTACCAATTCTGGAAATTAATTACCGCAATAAAAATCAGAATTGGTGAAACCCTAGAACTAGGGTTTTACCCTAAAAGGTGAAATCTAACCCTACCCTAGTTCATATTTCACTTTGGAACTGTTTATTAAATCTATCTAACACATTCTAACAGTAAAATTCATCTCTTAAGCGGCTCATTGCTGTTATATTTCATTTTGGAGATTTTTTATGAAACCCTAGGGAGATTCAGCACCATTTTTTGCAAGTTTGAGATAATTGTTTGGTTATTATTCATTTGCACTTGCAATTTATCATTGCCGGGCTGTTTTTGCAAGGTTTAATCATTGCCCTAAGTGAAGTACCCAAGATATGTCATTCTAAGTGCTTTTAAGCACTCTTGGGGTACTTTTCCTCACCCAAAATCTGCAATTTCTGTGTTTTTTATCATAAATCAAATTCTGGAATCTTTGGACAGCAGCAAGCTAGTCCATTTTACAGTGTACAATCAAGGTATAACTCAAGTATATCATTGGTCCTTGGTTTATGCAACAATATCTCACTCTTGTGCGGTAAAAGATACTTGTTTCTTCATTTAAAGGGTGAAATTATAGTGTTGGTTTGTATTTTATGTTGCAAAATATTTATTTCAGATATTGCCCTAACACTTGGTTGGATACTCTTAAGACATTTGGCTACTTAGGCACTAGTCCATCTAACATATATTGAGGTGTGTAGTTGGAAGGATTGGGATACCCCCCTTGGTCTCTAGGAGTTGGCCTAAAGTGAAGGGGAGATCGTGCTAAGGTGACAGTGGTACGTTTCCCATATCGTATTATTCCCATAGCATCCCCCGACGGATGCTAGTTTGGGTGGTAACAGATTCCAAACCATTCGAGACAAAATATGCGAAGTCTGTTCATGTATATACCATGTAAGGGTGAATATAGCAAAATAGCACTAGGTGCAATACATATTAGAAACAAAATACATAATCAACAATGTTGCATGAGTTTCCGGAACGTGGAAACGTTGGGAACTTGGATAACAGTGTCTGAAACGAGTAGAAGTTTTCCCCAAATTTGCAGGAAATGACAAGTTGGGAGCAGCGATATTATATATTAATAAACTATTTGACACATTTTAAATTTTATTTCAATATAATTGAAGGTCAATCCTGGACAACGTTTCTCCTATTGGAACAACTAAAATACCAAAATTATTAATTTAATTTGTGCTTATAATTATAGGAATATATTTAACACAATAATGAAACTTTAATATGCATAAAGATTCGATTAGAAAATGAGAAACAAAATACATATATAAAATTTTAACTTCTTTTTAAAATTTAAATTTACATATATAAACTTCAAACATCTTTGTAAATTTGAAGCATTATTCTTGTTTTGATTGGAAAAAGCTAAATAGTACTACTCTTGTAATATGAAAATGCAATAAAAGTCAATGATATGGTTGGTTGATTCATGTTACAATAAAAGGCAATGATATGGTTGGTTAATAGCAACAATAGACTAGAGAAAATGCTTGCCATGGACAGGGTATTGATTATATTCGACTTTCTTGTTTAGTCCGGGCTTGAATGTTGGGTATGTGTTATATTCTTTGCATGGATAGAACTAGTGTCTACATTGCGCCAGGCGTGCAGGGGGGTAAGAGGAGGGTGAAGCGCCCCCTTTCTCAGGGGGTCACAGGAGGGCGGAGCCCCCCTATCCGAGGGGTTGCAGCGGGGCGAAAGCCCCCCTGCACAGGGGTTCAGGAGCAGCGCCCCCAAAATTTATTTATTTTTTACCTATTTTCGTGTCCTTTTTTGGGTTGTTTTCAACACATGGTTTTTCGTCGATGGTTTTCTATTTCCAGTTAAGGAATTAGGGTTGTTGACTAATCCAGGTCACTGGATTAGAGTTTAGGATGTCGTTGGCTCCTATATGTATATTGCATTGTAAACAATGTATGAGTGGAATGAATATAGAAGATGTTGGTTTTCCCAATTTGGGTTTCCAGGGGAAAATTCTCTGTGTAATGTGTGTATTTGCCATTGTATCTTTTCTGTTCTTTTATTGAAAATATGTTTGCCATAAAATATTGTACAAGGTTAAAATCTACTTTTGGTACCTGTTGACCGCCTCTCCAACACAGGTGGTCAACTCCATGTGCCATGAAGAGATGCATCATCAGAGGCAAATTTGTCGAAGATTTTGGTTCTACAGGGCATTGTTTGGCCCCAGCACTTGTTTTTGTAATTGGAATTTCCGCACCCCTACGTGGGTTAATAATGTAATAGGTCTGCATGAGTCATATCTAGGTCAGTTACCTTGGGATCGGTTCACTGGGAGAGTTCCTTTCACCGAGGGTTTTTTATCCTCGGGTTATCAATTAGGTTTTTCAGCCTTATTGATTTCCCTTGAGTTTTTCCCTCACACTTGCAATAATTCCTCCAAAGTGGTGAACGGCGTTCTCGTGGGTTTATCTTTTGGTAACTATTATAGGGAATCATTGTAAATGACCATGCAAGACATATTAGAAAGTTTCGCAGAATTTCGTCGAGTCTAAGTTAGTTTTTTTAATTAATTAATTTTTAATTAAATTTCCCTAAGTTTGGAGGTTTAATTATTTAATTAATTAATTATTTTTGAGCAATAATTGTAAAAACTAGGTCCTTGGCCTTTTGATAGGGGTATTTGTGCTCAAAAGAAATGGAATAGCACCCCCCACATCCATGGACCAAGTTTCAGCTCAGTCAGACAACTTTAGCCATGGGTTTGTCTACCCGGAGTGTCAGTCAGTCTAAAACAACAATTTTAAATGCTAAAGTCCAAACATGGCAAAAATGTAAAATTGTAATAATGAGTTAGGAGGATGTAAAATCGTGAATGATAGTTAGAGAGAGACCCCCTAAGCATAACATAACCCTCCCAACCTTTTCCAACCTATTCCAACCCTTTACACCTTCTCTTTACCCAAAAGTTGCACCACCCTATGGGGATTGACGTTTTTCCTTGGTGGTGGACGTTGTGACTTAAATGGGGCCCCCTCTCATGAGTTATGACTCCCTTTAACCCCCACATCACCTCTTAGGGTGATCCCACTCCTATTTTCTCACTAATCCCCCTCCATTCCTTGCATTTCCCCCTTTTGTTGCGCCCTCTAAGGAGAGTTACGCCCCCCTCTTGTGGTTCTCCAAGAAAAATCGTTTTTAATTGTTGGGGCCTCTTCCACTCCCTTGGCACGAATCCCATAGCCTTCCCACTTGACTTTTGTGTGATCCCAACACTCCCACACCATTTTACACCCTAGATCTATTGATCTAACCCTAGATGGTGCGCCCTAGCCTAGGGATCTACTCTATTGCTTGGTGGTGGACACTTGGCATTGATCCAAGAGAAGTAGGTTTGCATGTCCAAGTATAAATAGATCCCTCTCCTCACTTCCAAGATACCATATCTTGAGCTATTGTTATGCTACTTGATTTTTCATTCTCTCTCTCTCTATTCCATCCATTTTCGTTGTTCTTCTCTTCGGGTTTTGGAGCAAGTATTTCTCCAAGATCTCATTTCTTGATGCAATAAGAAAAGAAGCTTTGGAGGATTTTGGGAAGATCTACAAGTATTTGTTTTCTTACAAACATATGAGGTAAAATCGTTTTGATTTCATATAATGGTTGCATGAATGGATCTTAGGTAAAGTATTTTATTTAAGTAGATCTTGCAAAGAGTAGTCTTGTGAATCTTAGCTAGATAGGGTGCAAGTATTTCACTTTATTTGATTAACCCTCCATATTATCCATTGTATGCATGCTATTGTATTGAGTTTTTGCCGGTTGGACTTCAAGGGTTTCATTAGGGTGCCTCTTGGAAGAGTCTCCCTTTGAGATTTTCATACACTCCAAGCAATCTTCTTCTATTGCTCTTCTTCTCATTATTTCTTTGTGATCCATATTTCAGCTAGCATAATAGAGTTCTTTGGTCATCATAATCTAAAATTTTCACTAAAATTTTTCAAGAAAAATTTTGCTTTAAAAAAGCAAGATTTTTCTTCACTTGTATAGTTGTGTGTGTCATTTCCAGCAAGCATAGCTTGCTGGTTTTTGCAGATTCAGATCTGGTTGAGAGGGGTTTTGGCTATCCAAAGGCATCCACACAACACTCAAAGACCCCCAAAGGGATTGGTAGCTATTTCTCAACCTTGCTCCTTCATTTTCTTAGCTTTTTCCTTCATTTTTCTCCTTTTTGAGTTGCCTGTAGTGGCTCACATTTGTGGGAGAAAAAGGGTACGGCCTCCTCCCATGTGTGAGCCTTGGGTAATTAGGGTTTGATCTAGATCTTGTTTTTTTTGTCTCTCTCTTGCTAGAACGTGAGGGTTTGTGAGATAAAGGGTATCCCCCAAACCCTAAGACGTGGGGTAGGGTTTACTTGCTTGCTTCTTGGTTTGTTTGTTGCATTTTTTCCTTTTGTTTGCTTCTTGTTTGTTTCTTGGTTTGTTTTTCTCTCTCTTGCTTCCTCTTCCTTGCTTGCTTGTTTCTTTCATTTTCAATAATCTCAATTAATAAGCAAGCTAATTAATTGCCTACCTAGTTGGGAGAGGAATACCCCAAAAGGTTAGATTAGGGTTTTAATTTATGGTTAATGATCTAAATGCTTAATGTTATAATATTCTAGATCTAGATCTAATACACTAAATAATTCTCTAGCTTAAGCCTATTGGGCACCTAGATCAACTTAACTAGATCTTATGCATGTTTAGTTCACTAAATGTTTATCTTTATGATCCATGCTTAGATCTATAATCATTGATGCTTCATAAGTAGATGGTGTTTCTCTTTAAGGCATAGATCTTTTGATGCCATATGCTTGAAGTAGCTTCTTTCTTTTGAGTTGATAAGTAGGCACGTCTAAATCTTTTTCTCTTTCACACTAAATGCTATTGTCTAAATGCTTTGAAACACATAAAAGTGTGAGTGCCTATCTTCTATTGGTTGGCAAGTTGTTCTTGCCTTTTGCTTTTCTTTCAAGCTATCTAATTGTGCAATTTAGTGACATATACATGTGTTAATGCTCTTGATCTCATAAACAAATCAACACACTTTTAAGGCCACAATGAGTTTCGGCCAAGTCACTAAATCACTCTTAAAAAGTGTCATAAAACTCTTAAAACACTCTAAAAAACTCCTAAAAGTCTACCTAGCTTATATATAAACTTAATAGACTCTTTAGGGTACCTTAGACCACCATCTTCACCATCTAAAACGGGACTTGAGGAAAACAACAGAGGGTGTAGGCAGGGGACTGTCTCACAGCACACAGGATGTGTCCTCTCCGGAAAGAACTCTTGTCTTAGGACTGACTGTGAAAGCTAGGGTTAGCCTCGTTGCTATACTATCTTGAGCATCCAGCAGTTATTTGGCAATAGGGGGAGGAGGCTTTGATGAAAGCTTAATAAAACTTAACAATCTTAAGAAAGCTTAATAACTAAACCTTGGGCTTAATCTAATAAATACCTTGAGGGTTTAATAACCAAGAGTGAGTCATCTGCATAACACTTGTGCTTAAATCTTTAAATCTTCTTTGTTGATGTGGTAATATGTTGATGATAATTGTGTAAATGCTATGTGATGCTTTAATCTCTTTATATCCTGCACAAACATGAAATAACTAAAGTGGTTAGCTTGCTTGTTGTATTTTAGCATTCTTTGAATTGTAAATCTTGTATCTAGTACTTCTTTGATCAAGTTATTCTTTTGCAAGTAATATTGTGATCTATTGTAAAGAAAACCCCTTTAACTTTAGTTGACCCCTTGCCCAATCTGAGGCACTAGTTTTAGTTGCTCTAGGAAAAGGTCTTGCTTGACATACTAACCCTTGCATGTTGCACTATTGCTTGTGCATCTTAGGATTAGAAACCCCTCAAACCTTGTAAATAATTAAAATCAACTCCTAGAACTTAACTCTAAAACTAATCTAGAAACTAGGGACTACCCCCCTTGGCTTCCCTAGGAATAAGCCTAGACAGAAGAGGTTCTGGTCAAAGTGACAGCATGGGCTGTGAACCTAGGCATTGTGCCTCCAAGGACACATTAAGTGAGTCAGACTTAGCTCACGTTTGCAAGTGTGTATTAGGACGGCAACAGTACCAGAGCAATTATTGGCTTCAGGGGCGCACCTTTGTGGTCAGGGGTTTGGCTCGAGACTGTGATAAGCCTTGTTACAATCTGCGGTATTGATTCTTCAAGTGAAAAAGAAATGACAAACAGTTCGAAAATAGAGATCGAGAAATTTAATGGGCAAAGTTTTGAGTTATGGAAGCTCAAGATGGAAGATATGTTGGTAGACAGAGATCAATGGATCCAGGTACTGCACCTACAGGAATGTCAACAGATGACTGGAAAAAGTTTGATCGGAAGGAGAAGAGCACAATCCAATTGTCTCTCAGATTCAGTATTACTGAATGTGTCAAGAGAAGCTACAGCCAAGGAGTTATGGAATAAGTTAGGGAACTTGTATCAGTCTAAGTCCCTAGTAAATAAACTCTTCCTGTGAAAGAAGCTATATAACCTGAGGATGAGAGATGGAGACTATGTGACAGAGCATCTGAATGCCTTCAATACTGTGGTAAGTCAGTTATTGTCTATTGAGATTAAAATTTCAGATGAAGATAAGTGTATCAGTTTACTGTGTTCTTTACCAGACTCGAGGGATAGTATGGTTGTGGCCATAGGTAATAATACAACTACCTTGAGTTTCGATGATGTGGTCTCATCCTTGTTGTTGGAGGAGATGAGACGAAAGGACTGAGCACAAATGCATTATTTGCAAGAGGACGCTCCCAGGAAAGAAATAGAGCTAAGTCCTCAAGTGGGAGATCTAAATCTAAGGGTAGATCTAAATCTCCCGGAAAGTTTGTAAAGGTATGTTGGAGATGTGGAAAAGAAGGGAACTTCAAGAAGCAATGTAGATCCAAAAGCGTTGAGAAAGTGAAGGGATCTGAAGGTGCTCTCTCTATAGAAGAAAAGACCTCCAAGGAAGGAGAAGGGAGGTGTACTTGGCTTCTTCAAGCACACATGCAGATCATGAGGCATGGTTGGTTGACTCGGGTGCATCCTTTCATATGACTCCCCACAAAGAGTGGTTCTGTGAATATGAAAGGTATGATGGATGTAATGTTTTCCTAGGTGATGACTCGACAACTAGAATCATAGGACGAGAAAAAGTCAAGTTGAGGCTCATAGATGGAAGGATTAGAACACTGTCTGGTGCTCTGCACATCCCAGGATTGGCCAAAAATTTGATTTGTGTAAGAAAAATGGACTATGCAAGGGTAAAAACAGTATTTGAAAAAAAAACCTACAAGATGGTTCGAGGAGCAATGGTGTTGCTGAAGGGAGTTCGGATTGGAACTTTGTATAAGCTACAAGGAAGCACTATCACTGATGGGTGTAATAGTTTCATTATTCCTGATATTTGAGTTGAAAAAGAAAAAACTCATAGTCTCTGGAGAAAAGGTTATGTTGTGGCATCAAAGACTGGGACATATCGGAGAGAAGGGTCTTTGACTACTACAGGATAAAGGTATGGTTGAAAGTATGTCTAACTACTCTCTGGATTTTGATTTCTGTGAACATTGTGTATATGGGAAGCAGAATCGGGTAAGATTCCCCTCTGGTGCAACGAGGGCAAAAGGAATTTTACAGCTAGTGCATAGTGATGTGTTTGGACCCGTGTCAGTTCCATCATTGGGAAAATCAGTGTACTATGTCTCATTTATAGATGACTTCTCAAGGAATACTTGGATATATTTCCTTGGGAAGAAATCTAAAGCCTTTGACGAGTTTAAAGAGTTTAAGGCTCTTGTTGCGAATCAAATAGAGAAAAGAATTAAGGTGTTGAGGACAGATAATGGTGGAGAGTTTTGTTAGAATGAATTTGAAGAATTATGTAAGAAATGTGGTATAGCAAGGTAGAAGACTACTCCTTATACACCTCAGCAGAATGGAGTTGTAGAAAGGATGAACAGGACGCTGATGGAAAAAGCAAGGTATATGCTCAGTGGTGTCGGGTTAGGACAAGAGTTTTGGGCAGAGACAGTGGGTATTGCGTGTTACATGGTCAATCGATCACCCTCATCAGCACTGGATGACAAGACTCCAAACGAGGTATGGACTGGTAAGAAACCCTCTCTCACACATCTCAAGGTATTTGACTGTGAGGCCTATGTTCATGTTCCAAAGGAAAACAGGGGCAAGCTAGATAAGAAAGATGAAAAGTGTATTTATTGGGTATAAAGATGGTCTCAAAGGTATTTGGCTTTGGAACCCAGAAACTAAGAAGGTTGTGTATAGTCGAGATGTGGTATTTAGAGAAATGAAAGATGTCAAACAAGAAGTCCTGCCAAGTAACAAAGAACCAGAGAAAATAGAGTTTGAATCAAAGGATGATGAATCAGACTCTACATAAGAACAAGAATCAGAAGAAGAAAATCCTCATACTCCAATGTTGAGGAGATCAGTGCAGGAAAAAAGGCTACTGGAAAGGTATACTCCGCCTAATTTCCATTCAAATTTTGCTTTGTCTATTACTGATGATGATCCTAGAACTGTTGGGGAGGCAATGGATTCAGAGGATGGAAAACTCTGGAAAAAGGCCATGGTTGAAGAAATAGCATCCTTGGATAAGAATGAGCCTTGGGATCTAGTGGAGTTGTCGACTAGAAGAAATCACATTGGCAGCAAATGGGTATTTAAAAGGAAGCTAAGGGAATACAAAGCTCTGTTAGTAGCAAAGGGTTATTCCCAGGTTGAGGGAATTGATTTTGGTGAGATTTTTTCTCTTGTTGCCATGCTAACCTCTATTAGATTTATAGTATCTGTTATTGTTGCGTTTGATTTTGAAGTAGAACAGATGGATATGAAGATAGCATTCCTACATGGGGATCTGGAAGAAGAAATCTACATGAAGCAGCCAGAAGGCTTTGTTGTGAAGGGAAAGAAGGAGTTGGTATGCAAGCTGAAAAAGTTTATGTATGCTTTAAGACAATCACCAAGGACGTGGTATCAAAAATTTGATACTTATGTGTTGAGACTTGGCTTCACAAGAAGCAAAGAGGATCATTGTGTGTATTTTAATTTAATTGGTGATCATTTGATTTATTTGGTCTTGTATGTGGATGAAATGTTGCTGATAGAAAACAACAAGGAGATTATCCAGGATGTGAAAACTCAGTTGTCCTCTAAATTTGACATGAAGGATCTTGGTGCTGCAAATTTCATTTTAGGCATGGAAATTAAAAGAGATCGGAAAAACCGGAAACTCTGGTTAAATCAAAGAAAATATGTCAAGACAATATTGTAGAGGTTTAATATGCATGAATGTAAATTGGTCAGGGTTCCTATTACTGTAGGTGTAAAGTTATTTGCGAATCAGTGTCCCAAGACATAGGAAGAGGAGGAGAACATGTCTCGTGTTCCATATGCGAGTGTGATTGGTAGTTTGATATATGCAATGGTCTGTACTAGACCGGACATTGCACAGGCAGTGGGAGTTTTGAGCAGGTACATGTCAAAACCAAGGAAGGAGCATTGGACAACAATAAAGAGAGTTTTCAGGTATTTGCGTGGCACTACTAGTTATGAAATGTGCTACCAAGGAAGACCAGGTTTGGACAGAGTGTTGGACATACATGGCTTTGTGGATGCAAACAGGGTTGGATATCTGGATCGTAGAAGATCTACAAACGGGTATGTGTTTAACCTGTTTGGAGGAGCAATCAGTTGGATGAGAAAAACACAGTTTGTAGTGGCACTTTCAACTATAGAAGTTGAATACATGGCAACCACTCATGCAAGCAAGGAAACAGTATGGTTACAAAGATTGTGTTCAGGTATTGGATTGGTACAACAAGTTGTAAGGATAGAGTGTGACAGTCAGAGTGCAATTTTCCTGGCAAAGAACCCAACTTATCATTCAAAAACAAAACATATTAATGTTAAATATCCCTTTGTGAGAGACATGGTTGAAGAAAAGAAGGTGTTGCTAATGAAGGTGGACACTTTGAAGAATGTTGCAGATTCATTAACAAAATATGTGAGCGCTGAGAAGTTTTCTTGGTGTAGAGGATCTATGGGCATTGTTGCCTTGGATTGTTGACTATGTAACTTTGTAACCCCCTATATGCAAAGAAAACAAGTGGGATAATGTTGGGTATGTGTTTTATTCTTTGCATGAAGAGAACTAGTGTCTACGTTGCGTCGAGCGCACAGGGGGGTGAGAAGGGGCGAAACGCCCCCTTTCCCGTGGGGTCACAGGGGGGAGAAGGCCCCTTATTCGAGGGCTTGTAGGGGGGCTAGAGCCCCCCTACGAGGAGGTTCAGGGGCAGCATCCCCGAAAAAAATTATTTTATTTTTTACCAGTTTTCGTGTCTGTTTTTGGCCGGTTTTTCAGCACATGGTTTTTCGCCAATGGTTTTCTATTTCGGGTTAAGGAATTCGGGTTGTTGACTAATCCAGGTCATTGGATTAGGGTTTTGGAGTTGTTGGCTCCTATATGTATATTGTATTGTAAACAATGTATGAGTGGAATGAATATATAAGATGTTGGTTTTCTCGGTTTGGGTTTCCAAGGGAAAAATCTCTGTGTAATGTGTGTATTTTCCATTGTATTTTTTCTGTACTTTTATTGAAAATCTGTTTGCAGTAAAATATTGTACAAGGTTAAAATCTACATTGAAGGCAAACATACATGCATTAAAAAAATTTCATATCCACAACTATCAAGTGAGTATTACTAAGGTTTTTTAGTTAAATAATTTTGAAATAATATTTACATGTAGTTTAGTCTTTGTTAGAGGTGACAAGTTCAAATCCAAAGGGGGGTAGGGTATGTATACCTTCGTAGACTTTACCAGTCAAATCGTTGGGCAGAGCAAGTCCCTTGTCCCACTATTATCCCCATTTTGTGGGATGACTAAGGAGATGATGTCTCTGGGCCCTCAGGTTGCAGATATGGAGTGTCAAGAGACTACATGACCAGCGGTATCCATTTGCACAAATGGAGACCCTTCTCACCACCACAGAGGTCATAGATTTCAGATGGCATCCACCACACCAGCTGGTTTCCAAGTGGCACTGGACCTTGCTCCATGAGGTACAAGTTAGGTATTATGGTGAGTGTCACTTCAATATTTGAGGCATTTGAGTATGTTGTATCTTATGCCGCTTTAGATTTCATGACATATGCTTGGACATTATGCCTTTTGCCCGGTTTCACCTTGGTGGTTGACATTGTGCCCTAGTATGCGGTCTTTCCTCGGGATGGGTTTGCTACTAGGAACTCCCTTGAAGAGCCATCATATCGTTCTCAATCATACCACTTTTCATCACTTAAAACCCCCCATTTCCTTATCTCTTGGGATTTTAGGGTTTATTGACCCAAGAAGGGGTTGTCCCTCATTCTATGGGAAGAAGGGGTTGAAGACCCAAAAGGATTGTTGTTGGGTAAAAGATACAATCCTGTTTATAAATCTTCGCCCGGGGATCACCCAAGAAAGCAATGAAATGCTTATCTGTGAGAAATGGGGGACCCACAAGAATAATGATTAAGAATGCTTAAAGGGTTAGTTGGAGGATAGGAGGTCTCATCATGAACAGGCCTATCATGATCATGGATATCTAGTGGTATGACAGCGACCATCATCTGGTCACCAAGCTAGGGTAATGGCTCTCAATTGCATGGTTGAGAGAAAGGGGGTCCCATCACGAGCCAGCCTTCTCATTTATGCTAGGTATTTGTGAGTGACACTGTCATTATCTGGACACCTCGCCAGAACAGTGGCCTTCAACTTGTCCTTAAACTATGAAAGAAGCAAAGAATGGCAAAACGATGGGCTTGGAAAAATTGCATTGCAAACGAAGGTGCTACACACCCTCTACAAAGGAACCCATGAAGGAGACACTGCAACCCCTTGTATGTCATGAACCCCATACCCATTGAGTCTTAATCCTTAACCACTTCATCCATTTTACATGGCTTAGAGAGGGATCATTTTGGAAACACTCCTTGACCTAGGAAAGATCTACCCAATAGGACACCTCGTCAACCCTCTCATATCAAAGCTTGGCAAGTCGCATAATGTCTTTGAGCATTTATTTGTTTGACAAGGTAATCTTTGATGCACATGCTTAGGTGGTTCATTTATTGGTTTGATTTACTTATCACGATATTTTAACTTGAGATCCTTGGAGGGCGTGCTTATTTGTCTTTGTGGGACCTAGTTTGTGGATAGTTTTGGAGGAACAAGCCTAGCTTGGGCTTCCATGGGGCTTGAAGCCCACAGGTTGGATGCCAAGGGCCCGCATGCCAGATGAAAGGAATGCTAGAAGATGGCTTGAGAGACAGGACCTGTCCCTCACATGCCAAACGTTTTGCCTATAAGAGGAAAAATGTCATCTTTTGGAGGCTTGAGGTCATGCTTGAGGGGCTTGAGGTGGTGATGGCTACACATGGAATGTTTTGAAGGAAGAAACCCTTGGATCATGAACAAGAAGGTTGGATTGGAGACACATGGCCTTTGGAGGCCTAACCCTACCATCTCCAACTCAACATTTGGCCTAAAAGTGCCAAAACGTCCCTCCTAAAGGGGTGGCATCACTCTTAGGGTGTTCATTTGTGCAAAAAGTAGAATTTAAAGATGAATTGTTTAATGTTATTTGTGTAAAGGGGCAAGATTAGGGTTGTTGACCCTTAATCTTGTGGTTACCCTAATATTATGTGGACAAACTATGTTAGTGACATTTTGTATAAATAGAGATCATAAGATCTCATTTTATATCATAACTCTCCCATCTTTGAGAGGTACTTGGACTGAAATTTTCGCTATCTTTAGCTATTTCTCTCTTTTGCTCTTGTGTATGGCTACTTTCTTGGTTATATGGTTGATGGAAGCAATGTGTTAGCCTTGGAAGGCTCTTCTTTGCTATTGTGGTGGTTTATCTTAGCATTTTCCTTGAATTGGTAAGGTTGTTTTTTCATTTTATTATCATTTTGTTTCAAGACAAGGTTATTTTGCTAGAGCTAGGTGGGAAGTATAAGGGCATACACCCCCACCTTGGCCTCCATCACTTTATGCTTAAATTTTATTGGTTTAACAAGGGTTTGCTAAGAGAAGTATAAGTGCATACACCCTCTTAGCCTAAACCCTAGCTAGGGATACTTGCCTTGGGGAATAAGAGGATTTACAACCCAAGGAGGTAGCACCTTTAACTCTTTTTTTTCTTGATTCCATTAACCCAATCATTAAAGGCACTAGTCATCACTTGTTGCATTGGAGATATAAAATTGTGGATTTGGGAAACGTGAAATTTTGTGATTTTGAAGTTGTTCCTAGTGGAATCAAATCTATGCCATAAATGTTTGCTTTAGCCATTAGGGCGTTTCATTTCTGTTGTTACAAATTTAACCTACAGCCATTAGAGCTGCAGAAAACCCTAACCAAGCTCTTCAATAACTCCTAATTTAACCGTTGAAAATTGCCTAAAATCTGCCTACATAATCTACTAAGTACAACGCATATTTTGGCAAGTTTTGAGCAAGTTTTAGTGGTTAAATTTCTTGCTGTAATAACAAGTTTGTTATAGCCATAAGGCTGATAAATATCACTGCAGTTAACTTTTTATGACAGCCTTGCTTTTTGTGCTAAAGTCTTGTTCTATCATTGTTGATCTAAACTAGTTTTACTAGCTTGTCTCGTGCTTATTCAATTGGACTTTTAGCACTTATATTGCAGCCCTTATTATCTTTTATGTGCTGATATATATCATTGATTATTGCTGCAATTAGGGACAGCAAGCTTAACTTGCTTGTCCACCTAACATTACTATATGCAAGTGTTGTTTTTCTTGTGTCTCGGGCAGGTACAAACACCCTTTGCAAGCATCCAAAGACTTGGCAACCTTAAACCACCCGAGGACGAGTCATCAAAGCCATCTTTCCTCTTCCATCACTGACCTTTAGGGGGATATTTCTCTTATTTCCTTTCCATCCATCTCAATCCCCTCAAGGTCACCGGGATCGCCTCCCTAGAGTGACCTAGTCACCCTCGAAGTGCGGGACCTATATCAAGGTGACATTGGGTATAGCGTCCCTTATTTGTTGTCATTTTGGTGGTTGGGTCGAGCTTTGCCCAACCTACAACTTGTGCGATAACACCCACAAACAAGGGGGTCTCATACACCAATTTGGTGTCTGGCTTGGTCGTGACCTTAAAAAAAGAAAGAAAGAAGTGATATTTTGAATAAATATAATAAAAATATTTGTAATAAATTATGTGTTTGTAATAATGGAATAAAAATATTTACATTTTAATTTAATAATATCGAAAATTGGTACTCATTAATACCAAAAATTATAAATATAATTTTAATTTAAAGCTCTCTATTTCGGAAATGCGTTCCCAAGCTCCCATTTCCTTGATGTTGAAGCTCCCAAAAAGCTCACAAGTTCCCAAAACCGTTCCCAACCAATTGGGGACGTTTCGTACCGGTTCCCAAGTTCTCGAAACATCGGGAACGAGTTTCAAAGATGTCGGGAGTGGTTCCCATGCAACTATGATAATCAAGGAGACTCTAAATAGCCTCTAAAATCCAAAAAACAACAAGTTGCAACCTATTTTCCTACTACATATCCCTGATCAACATGATCAATCATCAAACTCATCACCACTATTAGAAATGGGATCGTTGGCATTAGCTACTGCCTGCCATGCCTGGTGCTACTCCTACTAGTGGATCCAAATCCAAAAGAATTCCCCCAAGTCATCAATATCAGGATCAAACTCTTCCAGGTGAGTCGTCTACCCATTCTGAGGTTGGATCAATATCATCCAACACAATGGTATTAATTTCTCTAAACCTAGCACACGGCAATTAATTCCAAGAAAAACTAATTTACTAAATCAAAGCATGGTGAGGTTCTTAATAAACATTGGCGGAAGCATTAACAACAGAAACCAAACACATTTGCACACGAGATTCGGGTAAACACCCATGAAAAAACCCTCGCGGGAAAACCAGTTCTGTAATGATTTTATTCCTATAAAATCAAGGCTCACGTCCTGGGATAATGGCCCTTCTGAGGAAATACAAATCAGCAAATAGCCTAGCCCAAGATCTATCCTTCGATCTTGTTGGTTGTTATCTTCCTTGCTGCCACTTTGCACCCTTTCCTCGGCCTCTACCGTGGCACACCTGAGTGTTCACTCACTCTTTGTGTACCATCACCGTGTCTCATCCTCTCACCTAGGCTGCCTTTTATTACATTTAGATTTGACCAAATCAATCAAACCCTAGATCTCTAAAGTGATTAAAGGTTGAGATTTAATCTCACCTTCACTTTAGATCTAACGGTCATGACTTAATCAAATACTCACTTAAGTTACTAATGCCATTAACTTCGGCATTTAACTTAATTAACAAAAGAACATTCACTTTAATTATTGAGCTCATAAAGTGAACTCCCTAAGGTCTACTGAAAGGTTACAAGGACGACTTCCACGGGCTAGACACTGAGCCTCTGTGGAAGTACCTATCCGACACTACAAAAACAAACAGATGGGATTTCTATCAATTCTTTCGTTCGATAACTAGAGAAATTATTTTCGCAATATAGAACTCTTATTTTTTAGGAGTTGGAATTGCAATTTTTGTCATGTCTATTTTTAGCAAGTCTATATTTCGCAGGTGGCATGTAGCAAAGGAGCAAGGTGGAGTTGTCTCTCGTTCAGTGCAGTTTAGTTTCTTGGAATTCTGAAAATCGCTAAGTTTGCTACATTTTGGATGGGATGTGAAATTCTATTTTCATCATATGAAGTATGATGGCGTTGGAACCCCTCTCAAAAATCCTGAAACAATCAATGATAATATAAAAAATTCAAGTAAAAGTTTTTATTTTACCTTTTACTTTAAGAATTTTATATTTTCATTATAGGTTGGCTTGTGGCTATAAAAACTCTAACTACTCACAAATTATCAATGAAGTGTGCTTTTAGGCTTTAGGGTGATCGAAACTTTAGTTTAGGTAAAAAAATTAAAAAAATTGTTTTTCTCCCAAAATGGTGCACCTTGCATGTAGGGAATCAATTCTATACAAACTCGACCAAGTTGGATTGGTTTGATATTGAACCGACCAATTCGTACACCGACCCGACCGGTTTAGTGCCACAATGGTCCCCCGAGCCAATTTCATGGCCGAGTAACTACCCTCAAGGATCAACTCACTCAACTTGGTCGAGTACGACTCTGAGTTGGCAGAACTTTAAAACACTGGAATCAACTAAACTTACGAACTTTGTCAAGCTATGTACTGGTACGAATGTAACCTACGCTCTAAAGATAGTTGCTCTATAGATCACTTGCAAGAACAATGTCCAATATTTAACTCTGAGTAATGAAACCTGTGGACAACCTATTTTCACACCTCTGTGGACAGAAGCGAGGTTGTATTTCACGACCTCTTTTCACACCTATATTACTAGGTGTGAGGTCGGTGTTCGTTTGCCTCTTTTCACACCTGTGTTGACAGGAGTAAGACAACGTTCCTTTGCAGTTGTAGCATCAGAGTGAGCGCAGCCGACAGTGATGTTAGCATCTCAGATGTGTGTGGAGGATAGGCTAGCTGGGGCTAGCAACTAGTCGGCTTGGAAGGCCAGGATTGTCTTTGTCTTGGAGGACCTCGAACTATGGGAAATAGTTGAGGCAGTTGTTCCTATTCCCCCTACTACTGCCCCCATCTTGTTAACAGAGTTCAGGAAGAGGAACAACAAGGCAAAGAGGACGATATGTGATTCAGTGCGAGATCACATCATTCCCCACTTGATTGGGAAAGCTTGGGCATATGAGATGTGGGCATCTCTATGTAAGCTTTATCAGAGCTCTAATGAGAACCGGAACATGGTTCTTCATGATCAACTGAGGGGCATTCGCATGCTCCAAGATGAGTCAATTACTTCTTTCCTTGGTCGATACACCCAGATCAGAGATGAGCTTGGAGTCGTTGGAGAGGTGGTGGACCCAAATTCTATGGTGAGGACAGCCTTAAACAGCTTTACCAAACCATGGGGTCCATTCGTTCGTGGCATTGTTGATAGGGAGGTCATGCCCACATGGGAGAGGATGTGGGATGACTTCGTTCAAGAGGAGACTAGACTTGTGGCAGAGGCTTATTGACAGCATCAGCAGCAGACAATGCAGGGTGATGAGGATCTTGCTCTTTGGACAAAGGGCAACAAGAAGACCGGCCGGGGAGGTCGGCAGGGTCCCAAGTTTGGGACCCCACCACGGGGAGGAGAGAGCAGCAGTGGGCAAAAGAGAGACATGAGCACAGTGAGATGCTTTGCTTGTGGAGAGATGGGTCGCTATGTAGGACAGTGTCCCAAGAAGAAGAAGAAGCAGCAGTATGTTTCAGCAGAGGAGCTTGAGTTCGATACACAGTTTGCGAGAGAGTGTGCATTCACCAGTTCCTTGCCAGCTGTTGCACCATCTAGCATCAGGTGGGGAGACAGAGTTGAGGATGACCTACTGACTCATAGTAGTGATTCAGAGGGAGCTCAGACTCAGTTTCCTTGGACACCATCAGCGGGGGTGACTGATCCACCTGGGACAGCTTTAGTTTCAGAGTTGTCGAGACAGAGGATTGGTGCAGGGGCTTCAGAGCATCAGAGATTGATGAGGAGGAGAGGTAGGGCACCACGGAGGCTTGAGCCTCACTTGGCTACAGAGACAGGCAGATCAAGTTTTGGATCCACTTTAGGTGGAAGCTACTTGGCAAGAGGCCAAGTTGAGGATCTTGGTAAGATGTCGAGATCCAGGTACTCTTGGTGAGATACCAAGAGGGGGAGACTCTTGGTGAGATGCCAAGAGAGTGACTCTTGGTGAGATGCCAAGAGTAGTGACCGTTGGCGAGATGCCAGGAGGTAGATATCCTTGGTGGGAGACCTAGGTGGAGATCTTTGGTTTGATACCAAGATCTAGGTGATTTTGGATAGGTGGAGAGACACTTCCATCTATGGATCACACAGATTGAGCAGATTTGTGATAGAGACTACTTTCATTGATCAGGGTATAGCCATACTCACCGAATATATGCCAGGAGGCAACCATGTCCACTATATGGATTATATTGGTGGTGACGGGCACTTTCCTCGGTAAGAGGGAGTGTTGAGATTTGCGTACCTTGGAAAGTGGTCCCCATGTGTTTATGAGTCTCTAAACACAAAGGGGGAGACTATTACCCTTGTTAATTTACTTTACGATTCTAATTTCACTTTGACTTAGGAGATTTAAGTCAAAAGTGAAATATGTCACTCAAGTCATTAAAGTGACAATTAATTCACTCTGTGGGTGAATTAATAGACATAAAGCAAACTAAGGAAAGTGGGTTTCCTAAGTGAGATTTAGGGATTGAATCTCACCCATTGATTAGACTTGGCTAGATTGGATCTAGGCCATTGATCTTTTAGGATTTGGCCAAAGGAGGCTAAAGGAGGATATAGTGCATTTATGAGACTCATTCTTCACTTGAGAGGAGAGGAGAGGAGAAGAGAAGGAGCACTTGGGCGCATTTCTTGAGGAGAGGAGGGCACACATGCTTGAGGGTTTGAGGAGGAAGCCATAGCTTGGGTTAAGCTTGCATGGAGAGGTCTTCCATGGAGGATTGGCCATTACCTTTGTGAGGGCACACACTAGAAGAGGAAGGGCGCATATGCTAGAGGAGGCACGCATCTTGTGGAGAGGGCGCACATCTAGGAGAGGAGGGCTCTTCCATCTTGTGGTATAGGCTCATTCTTATTGGAGAGGCTCACTCTAGAGACTAGAGGGAGAATACTTGAGTGAGGGCGCATACATCTTGTTGGAGGCGCATTCCATGGAGGAGGGGCACATTTGCTAGGAGGAGAGGCGCATTCTTGAGAGGAGGAAGCTCTCCTCTAGCTTGTGGGAGGTTCCTATTCCATAGAGAGACCTACTTCATATGCTTAGGCGCACTCTAGAGCTTAGAGGGCGCAAGGGTGAAGGAGGGTGCACCATTTGGAGTTTTGCATGAGGAGGGGGCGCACTTGAGGAGAGGGGTGCACCATCATCTTGTGGGAGGCTATCTTGAGAGGAGGGAGCTACTACAAAGGAAAAAACAAAGGCAAGGAAAGAGCAAAGTCAAAGCAAAGGCATCAGGAAAAAGACAAAGGCAAGCAAAGGAAGAAAGGCACACCAAGGCAAGGGGCACCTTACTTCACAAGGCTTGTGGGGAGGTCTTCAAGGAACTCCAAGGCATTCGAGAGTGGTTGCTATTGTACCAGTTTCACTTGTATATGTTTCCTTTGTTGTAAATTTTGCTTTGAGGCATTCTATATATATCTGCTCCAAACTGGTTTTCCCCATGGGGGGGGTTTTCCAAGGTCATGTTGACCAAAAACATATGTGTCAATTTCATGCATGCTTAGAAGTGTAGATCAGCATTTTAAAGTTAAAAGATCTAGAGATAGTGTTATTTGTTTTGATGTATATTGCATGTGCTAACATTGAGTAAAGAAAACATTTGCAAGGGCACCTCAAAAGGACACTTAGCCATCAAAATATTGAGCTAAAAGTTGGTGACTGTTTGTTGTCCTTGTTATCGCACGGTTTGTAGGAAAGGTCCAGAGGGCTTGAGTCAAGGCTTGAAACCGGCGTAACAGGAGCTTCCCCACCCACTGTCACCTCGATGGGGGGCTCTTTCTATTTAGGAGGGCTAGTCCAAGGGAGACGTCCCTAAGGCAATCTGGGTTGATGAAGGGCTAAAGGGTAAAGGACCAAGTCAAA
>ML781016.1:642398-654586 GCA_009831015.1 Picea engelmannii | reverse complement strand
TGCTTTTACCCCCTGGGCCTTTAGCCCCTTCTTCCCACAAGACAAGATGTACCCTGGATGGTCATCCTAATGGCCAGACTAGGGGAAAGGGATTGATGAGCGGGTTTTAAGATGAAAGAGTGATAATATGAGGGGAGCGGACGATGATTCTGCAAACCCCCCTTGGTGGCTAACCAAAACCCATGAATACCAACTTGCTAAGCTACCCAATCAATCACCCCAACAGTGGTCAAGTAGATTAGTGTAAGATCCAAGCAGTTATCTGAAATGAAATAGATCTAATGCATACATAAGAGGGTTATAATGATCAAATATGACACATACCATGATACCTCAGACCAATTACCTCATGGAGCAAGAGCCTTTTCTGATGCAAGCCCAGGCTGGTAGTGATGGAAGTTGGTACTGCTGGCAGGACAAGTATGGCTGAGAAGAAGAAAAGATGGGCCCTCAAGGGCCATGCTCAAGTCAATCTGCTCTCGTACTCCATGTCTGGGATCATGTGGGCCTCGAAACATGATCTCCTAGTTATCCCTAGGTATCGGGGATAACAGTCCTAAAACAGCAACAAGGGACAGCCACAGAGTTGAAACTTAGAGCCAAACTAAGGTCAAAGACAGACCTTAGTTGGCAGCCTCATAGGACCTCAGAAAATCTACACTTTGGTTACCTAACAATACCTAAAAGCATACTTAGCATTCCAATACTTTCTCTCATTGAATAATCAGATTTTCCACCCTGCCTTTTGTCTCAGTTCAACCTTTCAACACTGCCTGTAATACTTGATTACATGTATCTGAAGCATCTCTTTGCAAATAACATTAAAACGAAACAACCTTCTGATTATTTTTTATAACTTACATCCAGACTTGCATACTAAGCCAGTGATGTCCAAGTTTCCAAATAATTTATGTTCTATTCTCTGAAACAATATAACTTAGACCTTACAACCTAAATGCATTCAGAGGCTGTTCACTTACAATGACAATTGCAACCAAGAGGAAAATCCCATATGAAATAGACCATATAATTCAAAGACGACTTACAATTCAAATTTTCAGGACATTACCTCCAAAACTTCCACAGCATCAATACTAATAAAAGGATCAGAAATGTGTCGTGCCCAGATATTCAAAACCAATGGTGAGATGATAGACTCTACTGCAACTGACGTTTTTTCATCTGAAACCACAAAAAGAACTACCAGAACTTAGCAAAGACGTGTTGCACATTTTAATAGGAAAGCAATTTCAAAATCTTGAATTTGCTATTATCCAATTCAAGTTATTGCCTCCATTTAGATCATGCAAAACAGCCAACATGATACATTACAACCTGCTTTTACTGCTGCCTGCAGAGTCTCCAAAACCAGATGCAATGTTTCATCTGAAGCCTGGAAATTGTCAAAATATAGCCAATCAAGTTAAATATGAAAAATTTAAACTTAAAGAACTCTCTTATATGAGATATTACTGACAACATGCAAAACTGCCTCTGCTTGGCAAAGTATACCTCCTTTAAGAGGGCTGCAATGGCAGAAAAAAGATTGCCCATATGTGGACGTAAAATCTCCGTGTTTGACCGAGGAAAAAGCTGAGACAATGCTCTGCAGGCACCTACCTTCACTGGTGGAGGACTGTAAAAGCGAAAGTTCCTGCTTATATTTCCACTCAAAAACAACATCCCCATAAAGAAGAAACCGACCACAATACAAGAAAAAGACTCCAGGAGTGTGAAAAGAAAACTGCTTACACATCTAAAGCGAACACCGTCATAGCAGCATAAACAAACTGCTCACATCTGCCCTTGTCAATCTGCACATAATATAAAAACGAATCACATGAGAGAATTTACTGTGTAGTATGTACAAACCTAATTTCAACAGAGTTTGCTTTTCATGGCTGCTACTCGTGGATCAGTAAGGAAGAAAAAGAGGACTACAATATAAAAGTTACCACTGGAGAAAACTTTGCAGCAGCAGAGAAGGCACGTGCATGAAGAAATGGATATTCCATGACACCTGTAAATACATATAGAATTGGGATAACCACTTCCATCCACAAGCAAGGATACAAATTTCTATGATACAGAATCAACTAAATGCCCGTTAATATGATCCCAAACTCACCTGTTCCTATATCCTGAGCAAGCATATCATCCAGAAATGCTTCTAGATTGAATTTATGATTTCCTTCATACTGCCAAGTACAAGAGCACAAAAGGTTGATGTATGCTTCCTCAAAAAGTTTAAACCAGGGTTTAACTGCTCAAATGCATATGGTCATCTTTACATCTTTACATGGAAGACAAACAACTCAAGGACAAACATGGCCATTGTATAATTGTTATATGCTATTGTTTGATGTTTAAAAATTAGCCTAATTATCTTGGAAATTTCACAAGAATTCAAGCAATGCAAAAACCTGAGGCTCGACTAGTGAATCTGAAATTGATCCAATTGCAAGAATAGCTGCTTCTCGTAACTGCAACATAACCACCAAAACGATTTTGTTGTTGGTTAGTTTCAATATAGAAAAACTGTATCTACATATGGTAGAACTGCCAGAATAGAAATCAATAGAAGAATACTACTGGTAAACAACCAAAATCAGACATATCCATTCATCCACAAACTCCAAACATCAATAAGGATAAACAACAAGAGAGAGAGAAATTGATTCAAAAGCAGTACCCAGACAAATTATTCCAGTACACGAGGGTCCCGAAACAAAAATATTCATGTCATGGTCAGTAACAGAACCCCATTTATACAATAGTATCTATCTCATATTTTACCACCTTTCATAGACATGGTAAGTTCCTAGTACAAAGAAAAAGGTTTCTTCATTACATTTTTTCCTATATTAAATATAACCAATTACCAATCTACTCAGCTAGCTAGATTGCCATAGCAATTCCTCATCATCTTTTAATGCTAATTGTACAAATCACTATGAAGTTGGGACTGTACAATTCTCCTCCATTCTAAAGATTTTGTCATCTACAACACTCGATACTAATCATCCTATCATGTTAAATAAAATGTTCTGAGTTGTAATAGGGCATCATCGGTCCTATTGAATAAATTTTTAATTTGTTACTTAGTACCAGCTCTCACAAACTATCAGCATAGTCATAATTCATGCCCTGGAATTTTGGGCAGTGAGCTCTGCCTCTCTGCTAAGTTTGCCACAAGTAATCATTTTTCCCTTCTGATTGACAATATAGGTTGACAGTGGATCACATAAGATAAAAGAAGATAAGATGAATTTATTAATATTCAACAAGTGACCACAAAAGCAGGTCAGAGGAACTCGGTCGTATAATCCAGTGCAAATACGGGAGTGTGAAAGCAACTCCTATCACTAATTGACCAAAAAGAAAAATGTCTAAACAGTAGTAACTAGAATCAAAACAGATACAATGCCAGTATCAAGCATGGTAAATGATGAAATCTACAAGCATGACTGCGAATGATATTGCAAAACAACACATAAAATGCTACCCAACCAGAGAGAACTACGCAATAGCCTGGTATATGTTTAGTGGATAACATTAACTAACACCCTTTTAAGACTTTCATCAGGTCTGTGATGTACAGCAGCATTATGTAGAGAAGCAATGCAATGAATGAACAGCAGATTCTGATTTTACAACCACTTCCCAGTAGTAAGTAGTAAGTACTACTAAACTATTTTGTAATGTAAAACCTTCAACAAGATTGCATGTGCCTCCTTCCAGAAGAACAAGCAAGGATTCTGACCAACTTATAAAAATATAGAAGAATCCAAAAAAATACTCCAATACTGTAATAAAAATAAGTCTGGTGGAAAGACAGTCATCCATAAAAATGGAACTTGGACAAAGCCAACAATTCGTTTTCTTCTACAATATTTCCGTGAAGGCCTTTTTTCCAAAACGGATGCACAACTGGACTTGGTGTCTGTGAGGGGTGGTTACTAGAAAACAAGTTAAACCTGTATACCTTAACAAAGATACTAATCGTGTACAACTCCAACTCATAACAAACTAAAAACATAAAGCATGTATGCGAAGACAGATGTACCTTCCACCAGTCAGGGTTACCAGCAGCTTTTGCCTGTGTTGCCTCTTCAACACGCTTATTAACAGCATTTATTATAGACTCAATGCCAACCATCTTATATGCACCAACCAACTCCTCAAGCAACAAAGCACCTGAAACCAACATTCCTCAGAAACCATTTCTAGAAATAATTACTGACAGAAAAGCTCACAAACATTACATGTTAAAAAGAACAGCCATGTAGACAAAAATAATCATCAATAATATTCATTAAACTCTACAAAAGTAACTCCGTAATAAAAAACGGAAAAATTATATAAATACAGAAACAAAATCAGGAGTTATGTATCTAATAAATGTGACGGAAAATAAAAACAACTAAAAGCCCAGGCTGCATGGATCCAATCATACGAGGGGTGTCAATGGGGTCTTGGTTTAGTAGTGAAGGAGGTGCCATCTCAAGGCACCCAATAATGTTCAATTCCCTCAGAGACATGAACATATGACATTGTACTTTGTTTGAGGTTCAAAGTGTGGGTTTCCTTGTTGCTTGGAGAGTGTTCAACTCTTGTTGTGAGAGGGAGGCATCAATGGGAGAGTCTCATGTAAGCAAATTGTCTCATAGCTCCTTTTCATCTAGAATTTTAACACTTGGAATTATTTCGACCAGAAGGTTGCACTACTGTAGTGTTGCATAAAAATATGTGGAGTGGGTGCTTGGCATGTGTGTGCATGTACCTACATTGGCACATGTGGGGTATACTGTTAAATTCAAAAGCTTGATTCATTTAGAGATGATCTTTATCTTCTTTTCAACACATTAAATCCTTTAACCACAATATACTAAAGAACTGAATAAAAGAGAGCAGTGTAATAAACAAGATCACAATAGAACACAGAGATTTACCCCGGGGAAACCCAAAAAGGGAGAAAACCCCAGCAAAGATCTTTCCTCTTTATTGATTAATGAGCTTGCAGGTACAAACCCTAAATAGGGTGCTACAGTTCAAAGAGAGAGGACGGCTAGAGACTTTTACACTTGTGCTGCTTGCTGATCTGGAGAATACTGTAGATTTGAACTGTATACTGAAGATCTGAACTGAATACTGTAGATCTGATCTGAATACAGAAGATCTAAATTGAATACTGTAGATCTGCACTTGGATATTGTAGATATGCACTTGGATGCTGTAGATCTGCACTTGAATATTGTAGATCTGCACTTGGATGCTGTATATCTGCACTTGAATATTGTAGATCTGCACTTAGATACTATAGATCTGTACATAGATGTTGTAGATCTGCACTTGGATACTATAGATCTGTACTTGGATGCTGTAGATCTGCACTTGGATAATATGGATCTGAACTGCGTATAGAGAATGGTCCTCTTGTCTTTTTATGGTTTCTCCCAGCCTTCTAGAAGCATCCAGATCTTATCTTCTTGTTGGGCTAAGTCAAACTTCTAGAAGCCTCAAGGGGGTCATTACTTTAAGTTGTCATGTTACTAGGCATAAAGTTCGCCCTCCTTTTCTTTTAATAATTTAATAACATTTTAATATAACATTATAACTTAGGCTTTTAGCCTTTTAATTCTCCATTAACACTTTAACTTTAGTCTCCAGGACTAAGTACAACATTTGCAAGAACATCGTGTCCTTCTCTCAACCTGCATGGTCCTCACCTGCTCATAACTGTTTCATTACATCAATAAGAGGAAAGATCTTTATACTTGTGTGGTCATTTGACCCTCCTACTTGGTCATATGCTACAGTGAGACTAAGAGTGGCCAGCTCCTAGAAGATCACAGCAAAGACCAGGAGGTCACCTCACACGTCAATCTAGCTCACAGGACTTGTACGTTCGTCCCGACTCTTGCTAAACTTTACCTTGACTTTTGCACAAGGCTCACAAGGTTTCTTGCAGCATGTCCTTCATCCTGACTCTTGTCCTGGCTCACAAGGTTTGTACATTCACCTTGACTCTTGCCATGACTCACAAGACTGGTTGATTCTCCAAATCTCCCTGGCTAGCTTCAAGGTGGCCACTTAAGGCCTCTCATTGGAGAATGTCTCCCCATGCTACTATTTTTAACACATACTACTTGAGTTAGATACTTGGAGAAGTGTGGATGGCATGATTTTATCATGTAACCACCTACCCTTAGCACATGTGAGACACATGAGTTGGTTAGCGTAAAGTGGACCATGTCAAGATGGAGCGCTACACTTGTGTACCCATTCTCTTAGGTAAACCTATTGTTGGGTTTTTTACTTGTAACCCCTCTCTCTTCTTCTATAAGATAAGATAACACAAGAGAATATAATTTTATTAATGTCTGCCAAATGATCACAAATAGGTCAATGGGACTGCTAAGTACATCTGTGAGAAGACAAATAGGGAGCACTAAAGCAACTCTTGGAAAAGCATAATATAAGCAAATCTATCCTAAGCTAAGAAGAATCCAAAACCTAAGTACTAACAGCATGGAGAAGTGAGAAAAAGTGATGGTGAGATACATGCAAGTGCGACAAAGAACCATCGGCTCTCCAGGGGGCAATCAACATCCCCCAATGTCCTCTCTGCTAACGTCTGAAACTGAAGAGAAGAAACTCTTGATAGATGACTGATCAGATGATCTAGAAGAGCCAAGAGAGGAGGTACGAGATATGTCTCCTTGTCTAGATGCAGAAGCTCACAGCCAAGACTCAAATGAAGCACCCTAACTACTAGTGTGGTGTGAGCTACCCCAGAGGTTAAAGTGACATCCCTGCAATGGTCTGGTTGGTCGAGCATCAATGGACTTCAAGGGTCTCACAAATCTTATGTCTAATGTAGTGCTGCTAGTTGCCTACTTCATAATGCCTCTGTCTACTGGAAGCATCGAAAAAAAATTTGTAATCGATCAAACTGAGTCTGGACGAGGTTAAAAAGGGAAGACTCTTATCCCCGATTTCTAGGGATAACTAAGGAGATGATGTCTCGAGGCCCTCAGGTTGCAAACATGGAGTACCGAGATACTGATGGCTGACAGCGTCCACTTGCACAAACAGAAGCCAACTTCACCACGACAGATCTCAAGTTCATCATGATGGTATCCACCACATCAGCTTGCTTCCGAAAGACGATGGGTCTTGCTCCATGAGGTACAAGTCAAGTATTATGGCAAGTGTCACTTTAATATTTCAGGCATTTGAGTATGTTGCATTTAAAGTTGCTTTTGATTATAGAACATTTGCTTGGAAGTTATGCTCTTTGCCCTGTTTCACCTTGGTGGTTGACATTGCGCCCTAGTAAGTGGTCACCCTTAGGGATGGGTTTGCTACTGAGAGGTCTCCTTGACAAGTCATCATGCCACTCCCAATCATACTTATCATTTTTCATCACTTCACACCTTGTTCGTCTCCTTATCTTTTGGGATTTTCGGGTGTATTGACCCAAGAAGGGATTGTACCTAATTTCATGGGAAGAAGGGGTTGAAGGCCCAAAGGTTTGTAGCTAGAAAAAGATAAAAGCCAATCATAAACCTTCTAGATGCTCGCCCAAGGATCCTGAGGGCAATGAAATGTCTCTCATAACAAACTGATGGGACCCGTGAAAAATAACAATGTAAAAATGCCAACCAAGGTAGAGCGTGTGTGGGTAATGTTTTTCATGCTTAGGTAGAAGCCCCACACATTGTATTCAACTTGGGGAAGCATAATGTGACCAAGGTAGAGTCAAGGTGGGAAATGTTTTTCATGCTTAGGTTGAAGCCAAGGTAGGTAGAAGCCCCACCTTGGCTTCAACCTGGAAACATTTAAAAAGAAAAACAAAAGGCAATAAATGGGCTTGGAAAAATGATGCATTGAAAACGAAGGTGCAACACACCCTCTACGAAGGCACCCATAAATGAGACAATACAAACCCTTATATGTCATGGACCCCATGCACAAAAGTTTTAACCCCCCATCCACTTCATCTTCTCCACATGACTTAGAGAGGTTTCCACCCAGGAAACACTCCTTGACTTAAGAAATGATTCACCCAATAGGCACTTTGTCAACCCTCCCATACCTAAACTTGGAAAATTGCATAGGGTCTTTGAACACCTATTTAATTTGATGAGGTAGTTTTTGATGTACATGCTTGAATGGCTCTTAAAGTAAATGTGATTTTACTTGCCATGATGCTCTGACTTGAGATCCTTGGAGGGCGCACTTGTCTGTCTTTGCAAGACCTTGACTGGTGGACGATTTGGAGGAACAAGCCTAGCTTGGGCCTTTATTGGGGCAAGAAGCCCACAGGTTGGATACCATGGCCCTCACATCAGATGATGATTGTAGCCTTTGGAGGCTTGAGAGATACCTTAGAGGACCTCTCCTAGCCCTTCAAAACCCCAACGATTTGCCTTTGCAGGCTAGAGCGCTACATCTTGGGGCTTGACGTCTTGTTGGGGCTAGGGTTTGGTGGTGGTGGTGTTGACTTCATTGACACTTGACACTTTTTGATGAGAAGTCTTGGCTTGATGGAGAAGACCCTAGCGCACAAGGAGGAGGCCTTTGGAGGCCCAACGTTTCATCTCCAAGCTCAACGAATTGGTCAAAGTGCCAAAGCGTTGCGCTAAAAGGGGTGACGTCATGTTTTTTAGGGTTTTTTCTTTGTGCAAAAAAATAATCTTGCTTTGTAAAGGGGCAAAATAAAGGGAAATGTCTCCCTTCTTTTGTGGTTTACCCTTGTTAAGTGGACAAACACTTTTTTAGGAGATTTGTATAAATAAGAATCATTTCTATCATTTTCATCATAGCTCTCCCATTTGGAGAAGATACTTGGCTGAAATTTGCCCCCTCTTTGGGCAACTTGGATATCTCTCTCTCTTGCAAATGTCTTTTGGTGATTTCTCTTGGTGTATTGTGGCGCTAAGGTGGTGCACACCTCTTGGAGGCTTACTCTCTTGCTTTGTGGTGGAATTTGCTTGGTGAACTAGGGTTTTATATTGCATCTCCCTTGAAATTGGTAAGAAAAATCTGCAATTTGTTAGTTCTTCTTGCTTGTTTCATAGTGTTATTGGTTGAAACTCGAAACCGTAGGAGGAGTATAAGTGCATACACCCTCCATCAAGCTTCATCTCATTGCTAGTTGATAAGTCATTTTGGGACAAGGTTGCTAGGAGGAGTAGAAGGGTGTACACCCTCCTAGATTTACCTAAGTTTGATTTGCATGCCTTAGGGAGTAAAAGGGTTTACACCCCTAGAGATATTGTAGATCCAACTCTTATATCCAAGACTCCATTTACCCATATTTTAAAAGGCACTAATGTGAGTTTTGCATTGGAGAAATAAAATTGTTTGCATTGGGTAACGTGATTTTACGAGATTTTCAATTTGTTTGAAGTGGAATCAATTCTATGCTCTACTAGCTTGCTTGAGCCACTAGGGCGTCCTCTTTGGCTAAGGATATCTTACTGTTGTTATAACTTAAAGCTAGACCCATTAGGACTGCAGCAAATTGCTCTCAAACTTTTACTTTTGCTCTCTTTTCAACAGTCAAAATTTGCTAGAAAGTTGCCATAATAATCTACTTGTCATTTAGCATCTTTTGGGTGGTTTACTTGTAATTTTTGGTGGTTGGAATTTTCTGCTGTAGCAATCTTTTGCTACAGCCATAAGGCTGTTATAATATATCCGCAACATCTTTGAACAGCCCTATATTGTTGCTAAAGTCTTGCTCTATCTCACTTGTTGAATCTTTAAATAGACTTTTGGTGACATATTTGTAGCTTTGATTATCATTTACTTGTTGAATTACATCATTGTTTACTGTTGCTATATAGGACAGCAAGCTTCACTTGCTTGTCAATTGGATATCTTGGCTTGTATACTTGTCTTTTCTTGTGTCTCGGGCAGGTACAACAATCTTCTACAGATACACTACTTCTTGGCAACCTTCCCTCATCAACAAGACTTCATCCCAAGCCTTTCCATCTCTCCACAACTTGACCTATAGGGGATTCACTTCCATAACCTCACTTTCCGTCTCATTCCCCCTAGGGTCACCCGGGATTCGCCCCTTGTGTTAGATTTATCCTTCACTAAAGCGAGGGGAGGGTTTATCTAAGGTGACAGAGGGTAGACTCTCCCACAGTTATCGCCATCTCATGGATTGGGTCAGGCTTTGCCCAACCTATAGTTTGTGCGATAACACAAACTAGGTGAGATATAAATCCAAGGGCCTTCTTCATGTACACGGCCAAACATCTCAAGTCTGGGAAAAGGAAGAACCTGGATAGAGAGTTCTAGGACTCCCTAAAAACCTAGTAAAACTATCCTCTAATCTCGTAATAGATGGGGCAATGCTCCTCTATCGATCTCATGAAGGTGGCAGAGTTGACATATTTTGTCCCCTCGGGTGATATGGTGGTAGGTTTCAACCCAAAGACGATGAGAACCAGCATGGAAGTTGGAACTGCCCAAGGGGGTCCAAAGAGAATGCATCTAGTGTTGAAGCATGTAGGGGGCTCAAACAATAAGACCATCTCTCTGCTCCAAAAATTTCTCTGCATATAAGGCTATCTTGGGCCTTAGCCCACCCAGAGGATCAACCCATGTAACCTAAATATGTTGTCTGATGATGTCCTCTCTAATGATCCTATTCAACTCCTGCTTATTCAATAGGAGTTGACCAGGGGCATCAAGAAAATATCTAAATGGGGGAAGGTGATCAATCAAGATACCAATTGACTAAAGTAAATAGGAGGCCTCTGCAAACCAACAACAAGCTCAACCAAAGGTACGAGAAGTGGCTATGGCCTTTGAAGAGCTTTATGCAAGATTATGGTAGTGGCCCCTCCCTATTGAAGAGTCTACAAATCATTGAACTCGATGTAAGAGGGAAACCAGCCTAAAGATGGTATCAATCCTAAATGAAGGGGCCACCAACTCTGCTTGAACAATGGAATGGGCAACAGTCCTCTTACATCTAATGATGCGACAAACCGTGAGAACATGAACTCTCTCTTTCATGGCCCAATCCAACTCCAACAAACTAGATCCCTAGACCTCCAAACAATAAAGAACTATGTGTTTGATGAGGTTGTCCATGAGGTCCCTCTTGGACTGAATATCTTGAAAATGATTCTAGAAACACTAATGCTCAAGAAGAGCAAGGGAGCCATAACCCTTGTTGATCCGAAGTTGGAGGGCTTTCCTCAATCCAAATCTGAGCCGTAAAAACTAAATAAACAGGCAAGTGTAAGCAGTGGTAATCTCAATCTCCACCCCACAGAAATCAAAATGCTTCTTTGATTGTACACACTTCGTCCCGATGAAGATCATTGTTATCCTCGTTTTCTAGGGATAACTAGGAGATCATGTCTCGAGGCCCACGGGTCCTAGACATGAAGTACCGAGAGCAGGATTGACTTGAGCATGGTCTTGGAGGGCCCATCTTTCTTCTTCTTCGCCAGACTTGTCCTATCAGCAGCAACAGCTTCCATCACCATCGGCTTGGACTTGCATCAGAGAAGACTCTTGCTCCATGAGGTAATTGGTCCAAGGTATCATGGTATGTGTCATATTTGATCGTTATAACCTTCTTATATATGCATCTGGCTCCTTACATTTCTGATGACTGCTTGGATCTTACACTAATCCACTTGACCATGGTTGGGGGGATTAACGGAATGACCTAGCAAGCTTGTATTCATGGGTTTTGGTTAGCCACCAGGGCGGATTTGCAGAGCCATCGTCCGCTCCCACCATTCTATCATCTTACATCTTATCTCCCATTCATCCATCCCATTCCCCTAGTCTGTCCATTAGGATGACCTTTTGAGGGTTACACTTTGTCCTGTGGGAAGAAGGGGCTAAAGGCCCAGGGGGTAAAAGCAGCTGGTAAAAGATAAAAGCCATAGGAAATGAAACCTAGAGATGCTTCGCCCAGGGATCCCCGACAAGGCAATAAAAGGCCTCTCGATAAGAAACAAAAGGGACCCTAAGAAAAATAATAAAACAAGACCTAATCAAGAGGATGGGAGGTCTCATCACGAGCCGACCCATTATGTTCATAGGTATCTAGCAGTATGACATTGCCATCATCTGGTCACCACGCCAGGGCAGTGACCTTTGGTTGCATGGCCAAGGGAAAGGGGGTCTCATCACAAGCC
>ML781016.1:602307-631692 GCA_009831015.1 Picea engelmannii | reverse complement strand
CATCAATCAATTGGCAATGAAGCCATGCTGGATCCTTCTTGTCTTTAGGAGCCATGGAAACAAATAAAAATCTACAAATAAAAACCCTATGTGTTTTAAGTTTTAAGTTTTAAATTTTAATTGCTAGAGGCTAGAGCCTAGGAGAAAAGTTGAAAACAACAATACTTTTTTTGTAGAAAAAAACAACATTTATAAGGGGAGTAAGTGCATAGTTTACATACCTTGAAAACAAGCTCCAAATCTGCCCAAGAAATAAGCTCCAAATCTGTCCAAGAAATATGCTCCAAAACAACTCCAAATATGCTCCCAAATTCGGCAAAAAAACTCTCCAAATCAGCTTCAAGAAAAGAAGCAAAATAACTCTCCAAATGAGCCCAACAATCACCTCTCCAAAGCAGCCTAGCAACCTCTCCAACTCAGCCCTGCAATCAGCTCTCTAAACTCAAGAAAAACCCTTAGCTCAAAAACTCAAGAGAAGCCAAATGAGTAGTGTGAGTGAAAAAGAGGGGGTGGGGTTGGCTTTATAGCTTCATTAGGGGCTCTAAACAATTCTAGAAGCTTCCCATGCATGCCCCTAACCCTAACTTTTAAAAAAAATCAAAAATTCCCTCACTTTTCCGGCCGCGGGCCTCATTGGCAAAAAAAAACCGGTTCCGTACGGAACCGGTCTGAAGCGGTTTAAGGGACCGGTCTGGACTCGGAACTGGTCGGACCGGCCAGTTTTACCAGTTCCGGTTCGGTTCTTGTAACACTGGTTTGATCAGTTGAGTGGAGTTTAGATGCTACATTGGGATTATCACCATGCAACATTGGGATCATCACCAGCTAATGCGCATTGTCCTTGGTATCATCACCAGACGAGCGCATTACCCATGTTTCCCTGATCTCCTCCTCACTTCACTCTGTTTCAGTCAATTAACTGAAGACTGATAGACTAGTTAACTCAGCTAGGTGGTAGTTCACTCCCACAACTGCCCGAGAGACTAGACTAGGTGGCAGTTTAGTTCCGTAACTGTTGGTGTGTATCCAGATCACTCTAGACCACCACTATGGCGCATTGGCTTCTCCTCCAGTGCGCATTGGTTGAGTTATACAAAGTATTTCATGTGTAAATTATCAATTATTCATTTGGTTAATGAAAATTCTTCTATTATTTCTCTCCTGCTTCTCTTTTCTTCTATTTTCTCTACAACTGTGAATGTCAATTCCCAACTAGATCTATTCTGTGCAGTTTCAACACATTTACAAATGATTATCCTTCAAGATAATCAGAAGACAGTACAAACAGTGCAAAAATAATTTGACAAGGTTCTTGCAGATAAAAACCAGGAAATTTGTCGTTTAAAAGACCACATTCAAAAGTTACTTAATCAGATCAAGAAGTCAAAGGATACTAAACACTGCGTTCAGAAGTTGGAACAAGAAAATCAAGATCTCGAGAAAAAATTATCAGAAAAAGATGATGAAAATTTTTGCTTAAAGAACCTAAATCAAAAGTTGTTGGAACAAATCAAAAAGTTAAAAAAATGAGAAACTTGAGAATACAGACGTTAAAAATAAAGTCGACAAAGTACAGAATGAAGAACTTACACGCTTAAAAATCATAATCAAAACTTATTTACACAAATCAAAAAGCTTAAGAATAATAAGAAGTCCCTGGAAAATAAGTTAGAACTGCTTATCGAAAAGGAAGCATCGAAGTTTTCAAATGAA
This sequence comes from Picea engelmannii, assembly GCA_009831015.1. Lineage (NCBI taxonomy): Eukaryota > Viridiplantae > Streptophyta > Pinopsida > Pinales > Pinaceae > Picea > Picea engelmannii. The sequence continues at coordinate 629,979 of ML781016.1, read as the reverse complement.
CAACTCCAAGTTGTGGAAAAGGGAACAATTATAGATCCAATCCACGTCACATCTCAAGAAGCTGCAAAGTCAATTAAAAAACGAACATATTTGGATGTTGGAGTACAAACAATGGAAATTTTGAGTGTAGAACCAACGAACAACAAAGCAACATCAGTGGATGAAGAAAATACAATACCATAAGTAAATCGAGAGAATGCTACACATGCAATAAGGGAAAGTCAAGCTACGAAGACACCTTATTGGCATCCTAATCAAAAGAGCAGGTACCTTAACCAATCAAAATATCAACACCACTTAGAACAAACACAGTTGACCTATTGTCCAAAGAATCTTGATGCCATTACAATTGAGAACAAATTATTCCAGAAATCATATAAGCGCAACATTCCACAAAGGATCAATTTAGGATGCCCAGAACCTTTAACAGATCGTCAATTTGGCTCAACACTTAGAAGTTTGTACCATCTCGTATCATCCACCATAACACCATCCAAAACCAAGAACCATGCAAATACAACACAAGCCAAAGCAAGACATAAGCCCTTCCATAATTGTGCTTTGAAGACAAACCATTTTTAAAGGGGGAGGCAACGTAACAAATATAAATAAATAATCAATAATCAATAATTAATAATTAATAATGAAGAAACACCTCATAATGAAAGTGCAACCCTGTGTGGGTATATATATGGCCCTCATTTGCATTATATCATACTACCAGCATTACTCATACATTTTATATATATTATTTGTCCTTTTGGATTTCTTTGTACTATTCCAAATATTTTGGATGTGTGTGATCTAAACTGAGTTGGCTCGTCACACCAATGCTCCAAGAGTACTAGCAACAAATCTCCATCAAGAGTACCATTGATGTAATACATAATGGTAGTCTCGTAGTAGCTCCTAGATCTAAGCTAACAGTAATAAGTAAACATTAAAAAGATCTAAGAACAAAGCCACATATATAAGATAAGATAAGATAAGACAATTTTATTAATGTCCGACTAATGACCACAAAAGTAGGTCAAAGGGACTGTTCTGTACAATGATGTCAATACAATGTGGGAGTACCAAAAGGTCTCCTATTAGAGGAAAAATGCAGAAAGTAAAGTGCAATGAGGTAGAGAGTGAGATCAGCTTTGAGGCATGAAGAACCCTCGACCCTGAGCTCGAAGACCTGCTCTCAAGATGAAACCTTAGGTGAAGATCTAAGGACGAGAGGAGCCAAAAGAAGAAGAAGAAAGGAAATGGGTCTATCCTGGAGTGGACCCATCTCTCCTACCATCCGAGGTCGACTGAAGGAAGTTGAGTATAGTAGGGTGCACTGAGGGGGAGCTAGTAGGTTGCTTGGATCGTTCGTTGCGTTGTTGACTGGTAGAGGTAGTGCACTGACGAGGTCTGGGAGATCTTCTTCGTCTCCTAAGAAGGGATCTGGTCTGGTCATGTCGTTGAAATCTCGTGGGACGAGGGAAGGTCTCACAAATCCGCATTGATCTAGATTCCAAGGTTGCGTTGGTGTTGGCCTGTCTCTTAGTGCCCCTTCTAGAGGGTAGCACCGTGAAGGAGTTGATCCGCCAAATACGATCTAGTCTCGTAGGAGGCTGAAGAGTATGGGCCCGGAGCCTGAAAGCCTCTTGTATGTATAAGGCTAAGCACTGTTGATCCAGATACCTAAAGAATCCCATGAGGGTCTAAGTCCCCCTAAATAAGCAATGAAATCGCCCCCTGATCTCATAATAAATGGGGCAATGGAAGATGAAGTGCTCCTCAATCTCGACCTCCTGAAGCTGGCATAGTTGACAGAGTCTGTCTGCTCGATCGATCTGGTGGTTTGTCTCAACACGAAGTCTATGAGAGCCCATTCTGAGCTGACCTAGAGGAATGCGAAGAGCATGTACCCAGTGGCGGAATGTATATTGTGGTCGAGCGATGAGTCCACCCGTAAGCTCCAAGATATGCTCAGCATAAAAGGCCATCTTTGGGCGTAACCCACCGAGAGGGTTAACCCAAGTGACCTAGATAAAACGCCTATAAATGTCATCTTTGATAATGTTGTTCAACACTTGTCTGGTCAGTAGGAGATGGCCTGGTGCATCCAAGGAATACGGAAATGGGGGGAGGTGATCAATCTAAATGCCCACAGACTCTAAAAGATCTGAAACTCCTGCGAACCAACCTCGAGCCCGACCCAATGGGCTAGAGAGGGAAATAGTCTCTGAAGATAAATACGCCAAGTACGGGTACCAATCTCGCCCCTTCCCTGAGTCAGCTAAGCCCTGGATGCGGTGCAGAAAAGAGACCAGTCCGAACACTGCCTTGAGTCGGAAGGGTCAAGCCCCAAACTCTGCTAGGATGATGAGATGAGGAACGGTTTGCTTGCATCTAACAATGCGACGGAGGAGAAGGTTCTGGACTCTCTCAATCAAGGCCCAATCCGACTCTAGTAAGGAAGGCCCCCAAATATCTGATCCATAGAGAATAGTGGGTCGAATAAGGGAGTCCATGAGAGACATCTTGGATGAGATATCCTAAAAATGACCGCGGAAACATTGTCTCTTGAGCTAATCAACTATCTGAGAAGGAAAGAAGACAGATACATGAAAAGAAATGAGGACAAGAGATGGAGGCCAACACTGGAAGAGAAAGGATGGAACTCTCCTATGAGTCCTTTGTTGTTGTAAAGGGCCTGATGCATGTCTGATAAGCTCATCTACATAGTAGCCAAAACTAAGGGGTCATTGTTAAGTAATCCTAGGAGGGCACTTAGAGTTATTGCAAGGAGCCACACCACTCCTCCCACTCTAGGTTGAGGGGAAGAAACTCAAGACGAATGATTGGTTTCTCGACAATGCATGGGGACTAGTACTCCTAGTGGAGGGCATCTGTCTCTAGATCTAAGATCTCCTAGAGCTACACTATCTATTGGTCCTATGACTTCCAACCTGGGGTCTAGGACGAGAGCTCCTCAAGAGTCTCTTGAACGAACGCCCCATCAAGGGAATCGAGAAGGGGTTCAGGCCCTCACAAATTTGATAGTTGAAGAAGTTTGAATCTTTGGCTACTGTTTCCATCCCTAATTAGGCTAGACAATAGCGAAGAAAGAAGTGTCCCTCCTAGAAGAGTCTAGACAGGGAGGACCATGTAGGACCTATGATCTAAAATCCAGTACCTCCTACATCAAAAAGGGTATACACCTCTTATCTAGGTATCAAAAGAATGTAGAGAGGGACCCATCTGAATCCCAGTAAAGCCAATAGAACCTTTGTTGGATCTCATGGTAAATGGGGCATCTAAAGATGAGGTAATAATTTGGCTCTATCTCATGCAAGTGGAAAAGTTGACAAACCCTGTCTAGATTAGGAAGATGATGATTGGTTTGAACCCGAACCCAATGAAAACCCACTCTGAACTAGCCAAGGGGGTTCTTGAGGGCATGCATCTAATGCCAACATACCAGCATATATAAGTGGGTCAAACAATAAGACCATCTCTCAATTGCATGAAATGTTAACGGTAGAAAGCCATTTTAGGGTAGAGGCCCTCGAGAGGTGAAGTCCAAGTGACCCGAATATACTATTTATAAACGTTTTCTCTTATGATCATGTTCAAGCCCTGCTTAGACAACGAGATGTGGTCCAACACATCCATAGAATACCTTAAAGGAGGAAGGTAGTCAGGAGAGATGGCCACTAATTGAAGTAACCTAGAAGCCTTTGAAAAAACAACATTTAACCCATCTAGATGGAACCACAGAGGCAAGGGACTCAAAGGAGCAAAGAGAAATATTGGTGTAGCAAGACATCCTCGAGGGAAAAATAGCAAGAGTCTGTACTTTATGAAGGAAAGAGACAAGTCTAAAAATTGAGCATGTATACTAGTGACCCCAAGATTTTACTAATGATGCACTTTTCATTTCTGCCACCATTTTTTGTAAGCAGGAATAGCATTTTGAGTATAAATTCTACTCCAATTACTTTTGGTTTCTACAAAAGACACCATTAATGAATAGGTCCAAGAAATTAAGGGCATTTGACTAGCTTTGAAGAAAGACTTGTCTTGGATAGGAAAAAATGTGTAATCAAGTAAAAGTACTCAATAGTATATGCAACAACTAAAAGTGTAGCTAGGGCACAATTGTGATATTTTATATATTAATACAAATCTCTTCTTTTGAATTAAAAAAATATAATAATTAATACTTGCATCATCTTCCTTAGTTATAACATTATTTTTCAAAAGCATAGATTCAATGGTAAGGACAATCAAGGGTTAAGCCATCCACCAATGTTCCATTCTCACTGTGGTATAACCCACCTGTATGGCATGATTTTCAAAGGGATGAGGCCAAGTGCAACTAACAAGAGATTTTTGGAAAAATAGATAGCCCTCAAACTCACACTTAAGCCAAAGGACGTCTAGTCCTATGTTGTCAAAGTGTGAATGAGAGCATCAAAGCGCCATTTCCCAAAAAACCTCGGGAGCGAAGCATCCCAGGAGCATTTATATTCAAAAAAAACATGTAGAATGTCAAATTAGTTGCACAATATATGAAAACATGCATATTTGTGCTACTTGTAGATGAATACTACATTATTATGAAGGTAGAAATGCCATCAAAAAAACTTTAATGATTATAATGGAAATTCGAAAGAAAGCATTATGAATAAATGAGCAAGAACATTTAAATGACAAGCAATGTTCCACCATTACTTGTATTGAGATCCTCGTCACTAGTATCATCCTTCATCCTTTTCCTCTTGTCTAGCCTTTGCCTCTACCTCGATCCTCTAGGGACATTAGTCAACACCCCCCAATTTTGATGAAACTATCTAATCCAAGCCTTAAAATAGGGTAGAAAAATATTAACATGTCTAATCAATGATTTTGGTTTGAGTGAAGGGTACATTTTGAATAAGGCCATGACAAAGGAGTTCAACGATCAACACCACCAACATTGGGGTACATAAAGGGCTTGGTGCTCTTGATTACATGCCAATCACATACCCTCATATGTGATAGAATCCAATGAAAATGTTGCAATCACATCAATCCTAAAATCCTCAAAACTATTAAGTCTACTAAATTTTGAATGGGATATGAAATTCCACTTCCTCCATATGAAGTCCAATGAGGTTGGAACCACTCTCAAACACCCTGAAACAATTAATGGTAATGTTAAAAATTTAAGTAAAAGTTTATCTTTCCTTGATCTTTCTATTAATTGCCAACATTTTTGGTCAAACCTACTCAAAAACCATAGTCACGGTCCAATGTGTCCAGGGAGTGCGCTCCCTGCTTTGGGAGCATCCCAGGAAGCACAACACTCCCCACAATGGCAAGGAGCCCCAAAGCGCATTTCCGAATTTTGGAAGCATGCCCCCAGGGGAGCTCCCTAAATGCTCCTACTCAGAGTGCGGTTCCAAGGGGGAAGCATCCTCTGTCAAGGCACTCCCAACAACTCTAGTCTTCAATGAAGCCCATTAGGGCATGTTACTTGAAATGCTTCCAAAAAAACAAATAGAAAACAAAAGAGTGGAAATCAATGACATTCACTACTTTTTTCTTTAAAGATCTACAAAGATGGTATTATTTGATTGTCAAAAGCAATTCCAAAAACACTAATCAAAAGGAATACAAAGGAATTATGAAGTTCGGGTAAATAAGTATAAAATTCTTCCCATTCGTAAGTTGATAACTTAGCAAGACACTTAAATGTTTATATCTCACATTAACCAAATCACAAACATACATAGGACATGTTCCACAATAAGAAACACACAACTAACTGGAACACCTTCTAATACTTTGGAAAAGGATCTCAAGATAACAAAAAAAAAAAAACCTTAAGAGTATTAGTAATCACAATGACCACTAACCAGATACACGACAACTATATGTAACATCATCTTCGTCGGCAACATATTGGTTGGCATCTGATGACCACATATGTACCTGAATTTTGAAAAACGAAATAAGAAAATCTGAAAATTGCAATATTTCATAGTATTTCAACAACAACTATCTTATAATGTAAAACTGCATGTCAACTAACATTCAATTTGAATCAATTCAGCACTAGTTATATCAACTGACATTAAGTTGAAGTGGAAAACTACCACTAATCTTGTTCACATGGACTCTGAAATTGAAGCCAGGGTGTTGTCAACTAGTTGTGCCTACCAAAAAGCATAGGAATTAAGAAGCACCTTACAAAACCATTGGTGGACAGTTATTTGAGAAGGGATGCACAAGGTCCAAACTCTCACTCCAAATTCATTTATATAAAGAAAATGCTATGTTAGTTTACAAAGAAATATCTGATTTGTAAGTTTAGTATAATATGACTTATACCAAAATATCTAAAAGGATGGAAAGATGGCAATTGCAAACCAAAGAGACGAGTAGATATGTTGTTGTACAATAGGAGATATCTCGTAATTAAGTTTGATAATAAAGCAAAAGGAGGAGGTATTCTGGTTCACTATGAATTTCAAGTTATTAGCTGTGGAAGTTAGGATTTTTCGATTAATCATGTAACTAGCCTCAAACAGGTGTCCGTGGGAAAACAGTCATATCTAATTCTAGTGAGTTCCAAATTGAGCGCCACCAGTTGCATTGGATAGAAGACAGACCCATGTGTTTCAAGACAAAATTTTAGAAGCAGATCGAAAAAAATGAACACGTAGCAGGCCGTACAAGCCCGCTCTATTGAAAAGGGAAAAATCAACAAGTTTTGGGAAAGTTACCATAACTTGTTGTTGGAACATCAGAATTTGTTCAAACCTATAGCATTGCAAAGAAGACATATCAGACTACCATAGGCCAAAATTTCAAACTCAAAGGTGGATAAATTTCAAAGTTACATCAGATGGAAGGTCTACCAAAAATCAGGTTTTTTAAGGTATGTTCACTTGAAACTTCAAGAAATTTTTATTGGCAGATCTATTTGTGGTGATTCAAAAGGTGTAGTGGATAGAAAACAAAAAACTCCAGTAAATATTACTGGGCTCACATGGCCAGAGGTGGTGTTAAAATTTCTATGGTCGCTAAACCTCTAGAGAACTCATCCAAGACTTATAAAGAAAGTGAAGAAACACAGAACCAAGTATCCAAATTGTGGAACCAAGACAATGAAACATGTTGATTTGGTGTAGTTGCAAACAAACAAAAAAGAACAAAGGATTTCCTCCAGAACTTTGTAATTTGAGACAAAAACTTATAGATGGTATCAATGGGTAGTTAAAAGGAAACCTCATTCTTATCATTATACTCGGGGTTTACTTACAAGAGACCTAGAACCACAACATTGTAAAATTCGGGAACAAGATTACTTTAGTCAACTGGCAAGAATCAAACACTTGGGTGATGTTGAGGATTATAATTCAGAAATTCAGGCATTAGCCACAAGGGTGGATAACATAAGTGACCAACATCTGTTGGAAGCTTACATGGGTGGATTAAAAGAAAGCATTAAACATGAGCTTTGCTTAAAACGTTCTGAAAATGTTATTGAAGCTATACAATCCACTCAGAATATTCAAACCAAGAATAGGGCTACACATAAGCCTACCACTTGAACATATGTAGGAAGCAAGGATAGATTTGTGCCTTATAGGGCAAACTTGCCTCAACCTACTCAAATATCACAAAAGGAAATGGATGAAAGAAGGGCAAAAGGATTATGCTTTGGTTGTAATAGCAAATGGTCCAAAGGCCCTAATTGTCAAGAAACAAAATTGTTCACCTCGGAAAATAATGAGGAGGAGGAAGTAGAGGCATCCACACAAGTGGGTGAGGAAGAACATGTGAACTTAAGAGAGCAAGAAAAAGATGTAGAAATTTTGCACAACATAGATCCAAACATGTGTGAAATATTCATTCATGCATTGGCAGGTTTGTCAACACCTCAAACACTTAAGATTGCATGATAAATTAAGAAGCAAAAAGTCATCGTACTTATTGATTCAGGTAGTACCATGACTTCATTGATAAAAGATTAGCAAAGTGCTTCAATTGTTTTGTGTATCCAAGGACAAATTTTCAAGTTTTAGTTTCTAATGGGGAAAGTATTAATTGTGGAGGAAAATGCCATAACATTAAACTCAGTATGGGAGACTATAACTTATCAAACCCAACGTATGCCATTCCTATTGGAGGACTAGATGTTGTTATAGGGATTCAAAGGTTGAAGACATTGGTAGAGTTTCTTCAAACTATAATGAATTATTCATGAGATTTGAATTGGAAGGAATTCAATATGAACTCAAAGGGTTAAAATCTACACCCTCTCAAGTCATCAACTCTCATAGAATGGAAAAGTTCCTAAAATAGGGTAGTATTGGAGTTATGGTTAAACTTTATTCTATGGAAGTGAAGCAGGAAGGTTAAACTTCTTTCTTGTACATATCGATTATTGCTAAAGTACTTTGTTAATAACTTAAAGTACTATCATTAAGTTACCATAACCTAAATAAATAAAGTATCAAATGACCATTAAATAAATATTTACACTAACATATTGTGCAATGAGAGAGAACTTGTACATATAAGAGATCAATAGAGTCATTATTATGTTGAGATTTGGGTACCTTGGAAAGTGGTCCCCTTGTGGTTTTGGGCCTCTAACCACAAGAGGGAGATGTTTGTACCATTGTGCCATATACTTTATGTCTAATTTCACTTTGACTTAGGAGATTTAAGTCAAAAGTGAAATTTAGTCATTTTAGCCTAAAGTGACTAATTATTCACTAAGTAGGTGAATGAGGGGACATAAAGTGAACTTAGGGAACTTAACCCAAAGTGGGTTTTGAGTTGAGATTCTTTTGGAGAGATCTCAACCATTGATTAGGGATGGCTTGGGATGATCCTAGCCATCCATGTTTTAGGTTTCCTTATGGAGATTCAAGAGAGGCGCACGGGGCAAAGGGAGGCTTATTTTCCTTGTTATGTTCACCAAGAGAGTTGGGAGAGGAGCAAGAGGATGAGGATGGAAGCATAAGTTGAGGGAAGCTTGGGCGCCTCCTTCAATGGAGGACTCATGGAGGCTTAGACCTTCTTTATTTTGTGGTGGTTGTTCTTGCTTGGAGGAGGGCGCACACATAGCAGGCACTAGCTATGGTTGGACGATCGCAGATCTGTCAGTTTCAGTGGAGAGGTAGCACACAACTGGTTGTTTGTGTGCAAGGGTTTCTTCATTTGAGGCCATGAGGTCAAGGGCGCATTGTTTCAGTGGGATAGAGCAACAAGGGAAGAGGGCGCACTAAGCTTGGGCGCATTTCTCTTCTTGGAACTCCAAAGCATCTCAAGAGGAGTTGCTATTGTATCAAGTTCCATCACATTTGTATTCTTGTTGTATCTCATGCTTTAGACACCACTTATATATACTTTCATCCTAAACTGGTTTTCCCTGGGAGGGTTTTATCCAGGGTTATGTTGACCAAAAATACATGTGTCCATTTTCATGCATGCTTAGATGTGTAGATCAGCATTTTAGAGTTGTAAAGATCTAGAGGAGTGTTATTTGTTTTGAGTATATTGCATGTGCTAACATTGGGTTACGAAAACACTTGCAAGGGCACCTCAAAAGAGCACTTGACCATCAAAATTATGAGCAGAAAGTACTTGACTGTTTGCTGTCCTAAAACAGCAGCAAAGGACAGTTTTGGAGTTTAAACTTAGAGCCAAATTTCAGGTCAAAGACACCTGTTTTGGCAGCCTCATAGTACCTCAGTTTTCTTCATATTACACACATTTGATTTATGATTATTGCACTTAACTGTATTGGGTTATTGGACTTCTTCTCCTAGTATCTAAGGAGTTATCGTGTAACTCGTAATTATTTTATTTTTGGATCTATGCTCCACACCCATATTTGATCTATATAGTGTGTATGCAAGTGATCGTGCGTTATTGTAATTTGTGATTTATTTTCATTACAGAAGCCATAGTTCCCAATATTTAACACAGCCACAATGACAGTAATCACCACTCTAGCATGGGTGAGGGTCCAAAACTTCCCCATATACTTCTGGCAAGAAGAGGTCTATGAGAAAATCAATAGTGCATAGCAGGAGTATACACCTGTGCTAGATTATGCGCAGAGTTGGATCTCAGCAAGGCATTACAAGACAAGATTATCTGGCTCTAGATAGATCTCATTGGGTTGAAGCACTCAACTATGAAAATGCCACTTTCAAATGCTGTATCTTTCATGAAACAGGGCATTTTGTAGCCAACTGCCCAAAAAGACAACCTCAAGCTAGCCATGAAGGTAGTACCCTAATAATCAGACAACAACCAAGAATTGATTTCAAAAGGTGAAAAGAAAAAGAAGAAATCAAATTGGGCAAGTCCGCAGAATCAATAAGAGAACAGCCCTTTTTCTCGAAAGAAAATCTCTTGGAAAATGTGCTAAAAAGGGAATTAAGGATCATTCCTGCAGAATGCCAGGAAAAACCCTGTGACCCTCCCAGAACAGCCCCTCCAAACTTAAAAGGATCTACTACACAGGAGGCACACACACTACGCTTCTAGAGCCCACCAAAAGAAATCGTGACTCCTATTCTATACAAAAGGAAGCTGGAGTCAGTTGCAAATCCTTCAGCATTATTTAAATTTCCTTATGTGCCTCATGTTAAATTCTCAAGGATCCAAGTTCCAGAAAGGGAATTGGCTGATATTTAATTAGCTTGCACCCCTCACCTACAGACACCACTGCGGTGATTGTAGCTGTAAAATATTTTCTGTTAATATATCATAGTCAAACTACAAATTAAAATATTCCAAATTAAAATATTAGTCATATCTCTACTCCCAAATCATCCAATACTTTATGATATTACACCAATGAAGTAGTAATAACGTAAGTGCTTGAACATAATAGATAAAAAGAACACAACAGCTAATGGTACATGGAGAAACCAAGTTATAAAGAAAAGTACACCTGGTCTTCCGTTATCTGCATGAAAGCAATTGTATAATATACCAAATCACTTGCATGCCGCTTTATAACCTGCATGTGACATGCAACTAAAATGAACATCAAAAAATAACCTAAATATTGTTTCTGGAACCAAATAAATAACACAACTCTGGTCATGAACTGCATACCTTTGCTAATTTCCGATTACTGACCACCGTCAATAAGAGCTCAAACAACTGAAAAACATAAGATCCCCACATGTGAGAAAATTCAAATAAATCAAAAGTCAAACCACAACAACATATACAAATGGTAAGTTACGATATTACTAGGTCTAATATACTATACGCAATTGAATGAGTGGAAACAGATTAGGGATGAAAAAAGTGCCAAAGAATTAAATATTATAAATAAACAGCCAGTTTCCCTCTTCCTTCTTTTCTATTTCTAGGCTGTTCAACTCAATTAAGATCCATATGCCAGCTAAAATATTTACATTTTAAGGTTTCCCAATATTCAACTCTTCACTGTGAACACAACAGTCAAGTGTCTAGCTATGGAAGCAAGCCGACATGCCACAAAATTGCAATATTTGTTTTGTGATCTATATATAGCCGCATCCCTAGATGGAAATTCATTTAATCTTAATGCCACTGCCACAGGCAGCATTCCGGATGTCAAAGATGGTTCTTGGCAGAACGACCAATGACCCAAGCACAAGAATTATATAAATATAAGTTGATATGACTATAATGTACTGAAACTTATTGAAATAGTATCTGAAACGGAATAATATCAAAAAAAATTGGAAGCAATAAAGCTACAAACTCAAATAACAATATAGTAAACTTATTTATTAAAAATTAATATGAACAATTTAGTTGAAAGGCAACCTTACAGAGACCACCCCACAAGGGTCCTCACTTGTCCAATGGTTCCTGCAGACTGTTGATGATTACAGCTTCGTGAGACATCCTCCAGGACACAGACTGAGTGATTCGGCATGTGAGAGAGCCCATGAGTTGGGTGTGCCCATGAGATGGGTGTGTCATTACTCTCTGGACTGAGATGAGACGATGTGTGCCCCCGTGTGGGGTGAGGATGCCCATGAGTTGGGTGTTGTTATGAACATAAATATACATAAATAGATATTCATAACATAATAATTAATTAATAAATAATAATTATTAATAATGAAAAGACATGTCTCAAAGGACATGACTATTGATTAAAGACACCCCTGCATGGGTATATAAATGAGCCCTCATTCTGAATTGTATATCATCTTATATCATCTTATCTATTCATGTTTTATACATTATTCCTACATGGATTATTATGTTATATTCCAAGTATTTTGGATAATTCTTGTGTGAGCGAACTTTGTTCGTCTCATTTGGTATCAGAGGCTTCGTTTTTCTGATCCCGGCCTTTGGCCAGTCTCTTTATCAAACCTTGTCTAATCCGGCTTTTGGCGAACCCCATCGTTTCAGAGTTTCTCTGAGAAATCTGGTCTTTGACCACCAATCAGGCCTTTGGCCATTCAAATTTTCAAGTTCGTAAGAACTTCAGTCCTTGACTAATTCAGGCCTTTGGCCATATAAAACTCAGAAGTTTGTTGAAGAACTTTCCGCTGCAAATCCAATCACCATTTCAGGGTTAAATTGATGAAAAAAAAGAATTACTCCACTACAAAGAAAAATTGAAGGAAGATCAGAAACAGAAAATCAAAAGTAACCAAAAAAAAAAATTCAGAATTGCTAAAATTGTACAGAGTTGTACAGTGGGACTCAATTCAATCTATCGTGCAGCCACCAAAAGAATTATCGCAGCCATACAAAATTGCAGTTAATTGCACTTCCCCTACTGTCCGTACTGCCTGCTGCAGTGCCATATTCAGTCGTTTTTACAGTTATCTGCCGCTCATTGACCGTACGTCGTACTACATTCCGAGCAGTACTCACCACAGCCGCAACCGTACTAAGTTGCCACAGCCGTCATACTAACCAAAGCCATACAATCTGCAATCGCCACACCCTGTTGTACGCCGCCAAACACATCAGCCGCTGTCGTGTTTATTTGCTGCTCCATACCATTCGCCGTACAGTTATTGAATGAAATTAATAGCCACCTGTTCACCACGGCTCATGTCATTACGAATACCCGCCCTTATCCACTAAAAGGTGAAGGAGATACGTAGGGACGCATTTGTTGAGCCTTGTCGGCGCTAAACAATTAGTTAAGATCAGATCCATATTAAATAATTTAATTTGCTGTGAGGTGTGAAGTCGCCTTATCAAGAAGTATCTGTATTATTATATATATATCAATTAAAAATATATATAAGGGTATTGATAGTTTTTAAAAGGTTTACAAAGTTCTTAAAACAAATCAATATACACATATACGAGACAAGATATCGAGGAAGTTTTAAATTGAAGATATAAGTTCACAAGAAGGGTATTCGATTTAATAAAAGCATAAAGCATATCAGGAAAAGTTTTTTTAATAAGATCACCAAAATATACTAACATTCCACATCAAATTTCAAAAGGGAGTTTTTCAAGTATATTCTTTTTGTCTAAAGATTTTAATATTCCAAAGGAAGAAAAAGGAATATTATAAACTCTTTTATTAAAAAATAAAAATAAAAAATAAAAAAATAAAAAAGGATTATATTGGATTATTTATGGAGATATAAAGAAATCAAATATTATAAGGAAAGCACTTTTATATAAATATTAAAAGGAAAAGTACTTTTATACTTTATTATTAAGGCGTAATTATAAGGTGAAAAGGTTATTAAAAAAGGTATTTTATATAAGATATTTATTTATAAAGTGAAACAAGTATAAGGAAAAGGATTTTTTCTAAAAAGGATTGAAGAAACATTTAAAAAATCATTTATTATGGAAGCATATCAAGATAACTTAGAAATACAATCACGAATATTGGAAGTAGAACTAGGACATTATAAAGCGAGCAATAAAAAATTACAGTTTGAAATTGAGAAGGAAAAATATTTTAATGGATTAACACAGAAAGATAATCACTATTTCAAAGAGCGTATTCAGGAACTCATTGCACAAAATGAAAAACTAAATACCGAAAGACAAAAAATGGACCAAGACTTACTAGAACGAGATGAAGAAATATTACGATTAAAAAATCATAGTGAAAAACTTCTTACTCAAATTAAGAAGTCAAGGGATACAAAACAACATGTTCAGGAGTTGGAGCAAGAGAATCAAGATCTCGAGAAGAAATTATCAGGAAATGATGAAGAAGCTTCTCGTTTGAAGAACCTTAATAAAAAATTGCTGGAACAAATTAAAAAGATGAAAGATCAAAAGCCAGAGAATCGAAATATTATAAATAAAGTTGGCAAATCAGAAGATGAAGAAGAAAATTCACGCCTAAGGGTTCATAATCAAGATTTATTAACTCAGATTAAAAAGTTCAAGCATGATAAGAAGACTTTACAAGAAAAGCTAGATTGCAAAACATCATTAGTCAATACGAAAACGATGACAGACCCAATCAACCTTACAACTCAAAAGGAGGCAAATCCATCTAATGTAAAAAAGTTCTCAAATATCTAGGTACAAACAAGCCATAGATATGAAGAAGACTCAAATCCAAAAGTTAATCAAGAAAAATATGCAAGTATAAGAAGTAAAGATCAAGTTGCGAGGATGCCTTATCGACATCCTAATCACAAAAATCGATACTTTAGCCAATCCTTTTATCAACAGAAGCAAATGACTAGTATGTCAAAGAATATTACTTCCATTACAAGTGATGCTCAAAGTAGAAGCTATCATGGGAGTCGAAATACATCATGTTCTTTCCAAGAACCCTATAAACTCTCCATGCAGAAGATCGAATTAGGATGGGCAGACTCCTTTACAATGCGACAGTTCTGCTCAGCACTTAGAAGATCCTATCGTCTCAAGTCGTCAACGATTACTAACTCAAAAATGAAGAAGCATGAGACAATAATTACAAGCTAGAGAAAGAGATAAGTCTTCCATAAAGTATGCTTTAAGGACAAAGCATTTTTAAGGGGAAGGCAATGTTATGAACATAAATATACATAAATAGATATTCATAACATAATAATTAATTAATTAATAATAACTATTAATAATGAAAGGACGTGTCTCGAAGGACATGACTATTGATTAAGGGCACCCCTGCGTGGGTATATAAACGAGCCCTCATTCTCAATTGTATATCATCTTATATCATCTTATCTATTCATATTTTATACATTACTCCTACATGGATTATTATGTTATATTCCAAGTATTTTGGATAATTCTTGTGTGAGCGAACTTTGTTCGTCTCAGGTGGATCGTTCCTCTCTGGATTGAGATGAAACGATGTGTACCCCTGTGAGGGGTGAAGGTGCCCATGTGATGGGTGTGCGTCAGACTCTGGACTGAGTTGTTATGGTGTGTGGTCTCCTGCCTTGTGGACTCAGTTGAGTCAGGCTTGAGATGGTACTCCAGATGATTCTCCTGTGGACTCAGTGAGATAGAGATCTGTTGAGTAGGACATCCCTGTGGCTGAGCACAGGTGGACATGCCCCTAGTGGCTAAGCACTAGTGGATGTGTGAGATCCCTTGCTATATTGTCTGAGTAAAATTTACCTGTCACCCTAATTGTGATGTAAAGGGTATAGGTCGACTCCACCATGTGTGAAAGATAATTAATGTTTATTGTAATAATTTATTATTTTTTGAGATATTGAGGTCGGCCCTGTTGTGCCAATAGACACCACTTTTGGTCTGTCCAGTGTAGTATAAATAAAGGTGATTTCCCCATTGAGGAAACACACTTGTCACTTGTCATTTGGAAATTTCAGCAAGTACATTTCTAGGGATGAAGTGCACACCTCTCTTGGGCGCAGTTTTCAAGGTTGTAGAGCACCCTCTTGTGTGCATTAGGGTTTCATGGTTGGAGGATATTCTCTTGAGAATATAGCAAAGGATTGTTGGGTTTTCCTCCCTTGTTGAGAAGGGTTTTCCCAAGATAATTCTTGTGTTCTTGTGCATGGTATTTCTTCTTGTGATCTTGGTTATTGCAGCAATTGTGAATGGTGTAGCTGCATTTATTAATGGTTCAAAGTACATGACTAAAATGAAATAAACCTCATGCTTGAGCCTAGCATAGTGAAAATTCAAAATGGTTTCAGAGCTTAGATCTTGAAGAACCCATTGCACAAGAATTAAAGCTAGTCATCCTCCTTTTCTGCAATTTTGTACAGCCTTCTAGGGTTTCTGCAATTCCGTACGGCCCTCTCTTGTTTTGATGTTCCAGCACTTAATACTTGGGCGTTGGGGCTAAAATTGGCATAGGAGAGTACGGCCTCCTTCAGTGCACCTCCAGAAACTCTCAGAGTGAAATTCCGAGAATTTTGGATTTTTGGCCCTAGGGTTTCTAGGGTTCCGCAATTTTCTGCAGATTTTTGGTTTTAGGGTTTCTGCAGCTCATTGAAGAAGCTTTCAAGCTTACCAGTGTTCTTTTGGACTTCAAGGCTTATTGTTGGCAGTCATAAGCCCAACAAAACCTAAGGTTGCTAGCCTAGCCTAGCCGTTAGGTTTTCTAGCCCAATTGGCAAGGGTTTGTGAAGAATCTGAAATATGAAAAACAGAACCTTGGTGGAAGATAGGCTTGATGGATCAAACAACTTCAGTTCCTGGAAGTCAAGACTTCAGGTCACCCTTGAAGAGGAAGACTTATCGTGGGTGATACAAAAAGGTTTACCAGAGACAGCTACCGATGAAGAGAAGGAAGGAAGATGACATCAAGGCAAGGAAGATAATCATCTACTCAGTGAGAAATCATCTCCTGCCTCGTATTGCCAACATGAAGACAGCTTATGAAATGTATCAAGCATTGAAGAATATGTTTGAGAGTAACAACACCCTCAGAGCTCTTACATTGAAGGGCCAGCTTCAAAATATCAAGATGACAAAAGGTGACACCGTGACTACCTTCTTCATGAAGATGTTAGAGATCTGCGATCAGCTAGGTGCCATTGGAGAAATCATATCAAACGGAGAACTTGTTTTGGCCACTCTCAATAATCTGCCAAAACATTGGGAACAATTTCTTCAAAGTATCAGTGGTAGAGAACATCTACCTACTTTTGATCTTCTATGGACAGACAGTACCCAAGAAGAAATCAAACTTATAGCAAGAGGAGTGGACGACTCCCCTCATGATGACAATCATGCTCTTGCACTTCATACAAAGAAAGGAGGAAGAAATAAAAGAAACTTCAGGCAAACTTTCAAAGACGAGAAGAATTTAGGTTATCAAAGAAAAGACATGTCAAAGGTCCAGTGCTTTAGATGTGACAAGTATGGACACATTGCAAGAAATTTTCCTACCCGGAAGAAAGCAACACAATATGCTTCCACTACTGACATGGATCCAGACCCACCTCAGAAAGTTGAATAAGTGAGAGATGAGGATTACTTCCTCTAAAAACAAATACGAGATTGAGCATGATTGCAGACTAGGGTAAGTTTTTGTACTACTTTCGTTATTTGATTAAACTTGTAGTTGCTTGCATTCTGATAATGAAGGGTATTATCCCTGGAGTGGGAGCCCTCTTGACTTGGACCATTATCCCTGGTACGGGAGTCTATTTTTTGGTTGGTTATTATCCCAGTAGAAGAGGCCATTTTGATTGTTATCCCTATGGGAGGTCATCTTGGTTATTATCCTAGTACGGGAGGGCAGCAAAAGTATTGTAGAGTCAAGTAGAGGACTTACGAAGACATAAGATGCCTTCAGATTAGCAAACAGGAAAAAGGAAGATGTCTATCCTTCAAACTTCAGAGGGAGTCACTTGACTCAAAGGGAGTCAAACTATTTGAGAAGAAGTAAGAGACAATAACTTCTCCCCTTCAGCAGTTCAGAGGGAGACAGTTATTGATCCAGTTGATCCAGTTGATCCTGTTGCTCCAATTGATATTCCCAAAGACATTGCAGTAGGCCATAAAAGGCCTGGCTGGGCTTGACAAACTCTGCAAGAGGCAGAGGATCATGCAGCCCCTCAAGGCACATCCCGAGAGAGCAAGAGACCAAAGAGATTTTCAAGCTACTTTTCAGCCATGAGCCACATCATTGATTATGAGCCTTCTTGTCATGGAGAAGCAACAGGTCAGTAGATATGGCAAGATGCCATGGTAGAAGAATATCAGTCCATCTTAAAGAATGATGTGTGGGACATTGTTCCGAGACTAGAAGGGAAGTTTGTAGTAACTTCCAAGTGGATCTATAAGATCAAGCATGCAGTTGATGGAAGTGTTAAGAAATACAAAGCGAGATTTGTGGCCAGAGGATTCTCACAGGTGGAGGGAATTGACTATGAGGAGACATTTGCTCCAGTAGCCCGATACACTTCCATCCGTACTATCATTGCACTAGCTGCATCCATGGGTTGGAAACTACATCAGATGGATATAAAGACAACATTTCTCAATGGTGAAATTGATGAAGAAGTTTACATCAAGCAGCCAAAGGATTCGTGATACACAACGAGAAAACTCATGTGTGCAGGTTGAAGAAAGCCTTGTATGGACTAAAGCAAGCACCCCGTGCTGGGTACGAGAACATGGATGGATTCTTGATGAGTTTGGGATTCAGCAAGAGTGATGCGATACAAACCTATATTATCATATTGTTGGTAACAAGTGCCTAATCTTGATCTTGTATGTGGATGACTTATGAATTTGAGATGAAGGATCTGGGTATGATGCACTACTTCTTGGGACTAGAAGTATGGCAGAGGATTGATGAGATTTTCCTAAGTCAAGGAAAATATACAGTGGAGATATTGAAGAAGTTTGGTATGACAGAGTGCAAATTCATGCCCACACCGATGGTGATGGATTTGAAGAAAATGAATGATGCTTCTACTAATTCAGGCGAGATTGATCCACATTTGTACCGACAGCTGATTGGATCATTGATGTATCTGGTTAACACCAGACCTAATATATGCTATGCAGTGAATGTACTTAGTCAATTCATGAGTCAGCCGAGACAGACTCACTGGATAGCAACGAAGCATGTATTGAGATATCTATGAGGCACAGTTGGATATGGCCTGAGATATGCCTCCAGTTTAGACTTGAGTTTGCAAGGATATGTCGACGCAGATTGGGCAGGGAGCGCAGTGGACTGGAAGAGCACATTCGGTTGTTGTTTTACCTTGGGGTCTGCCATGGCTTCCTGGTGCAGCAGGAAATAGAGCTCTGTGGCCTTGAGTACCGCAGAAGCAGAGTATATAGATTGAGTGTGGCAGTCTGCGAAGCAGTCTGGCTTCGAAATCTCCTGACAGATTTATTTGATCATGAGATGGATCCTACCATTATTCATTGTGATAACCAGCGTTGTGTCAAGCTCTCTGAGAATCATGTGTTTCACGACAGATCGAAACACATTGAGATAAAATTTCATTATATTAGAGACATAGTGCAGAGGAAAGCAGTACACGTGTATTACCTTCCTACGCATGAGCAGATTGCAAATTCACCAAACCGCTTGCCAAGACGAAGTTCGAGTACTTCCGTGAGAGGCTTGGTCTGGTGGAGAATGCCTCCCTAGCTGAGAGGGAGTGTTGATGATTACAACTTTGTGAGACATCCTCTAGGACAAATACTAAGTGAGTCAGCCTGTGAGAGAGCCCCTGAGTTGGGTGTGCCCATGAGATGGGTGTGTCATTCCTCTTTGGACTGAGATGAGACGATGTGTGCCCTCGTGTGGGGTGAGGATGCCCATGAGTTGGGTGTGTCATTCCTCTCTGGATTGAGATGAAACGATGTGTACCCCTGTGAAGGGTGAAGGTGCCCATGTGATGGGTGTGTGTCAGACTCTGGACTGAGTTGTTATGACTTGTGGTCTCCTGCCTTATGGACTCAATTGAGACAGGCTTGAGATGGTACTCCAGATGATTCTCTTGTGGGCTCGGTGAGATAGAGATCTGTTGAGTAGGACATCCCTGTGGCTGAGCACAGGTGGATGTGCCCCTAGTGGTTGAGTACTAGTGGATGTGTGAGATCCCTTGCTATATTGTCTAAGAGTACGATTTACCTGTAACCCTAATTGCGATGTAAAGGGTACAGGTTGGCTCCACCCTGTGTGAAAGATAATTAATGTTTATTGTAAAAATTAATTATTTTCTGAATTATTGAGGTCGGCCCTGTTGTGCCAATAGACACCACTTTTGGTCTGTCCAGTCTAGTATAAATAAAGGTGATTTCCCCATTGAGGAAACACACTTGTCACTTGTCATTTGGAAATTTCAGCAAGTACATTTCTAGGGCTGAAGTGCCCACCTCTCTCGGGCACAAGTTGAAGATTTTTCAGGTCCTATCAAGCTGCCAACTAGGTTTGTCTTTGACCACAAGTTGGCTTTAAGTTTCAACTGTCTAACAATGGTTTGCCCTTGTTTTAGGACAGAAAATTGTTCAGTAACTTCTTCGTTGACTTGTTACAGTTACATAGACCATTTAGGTGCTCTAGTATGTAATTTTTGTCACCAAAGGTTAGCACATGCATACCAAAATATATGTAACACACCTCGAGATCTTTACTGCTGGAAAAATGTTGTAGTTCTAAACTCTAACCTACATGAAAGTGAACACAGGTATTTTTGGTCAACATGACCCTGAATAAAAACCCCCCGGGGAAAACCAATTTGGAATATAAGTGTATATATAGGGAGAATGGAAGGTGGAATACAGCAAGTACAATATATAGAAGAACCTGATACAATAGCAGCTTGATCCAATCTGCAACACAATCCCAACTGAAGCAAGAGTGCCCTAGGATGGTGCGCCCTCCATAAATGTTGTCAAGACCATTGAACTGGAGCTAACTGCCAACTGGAAGCTCTGATGGAGAAACCCTCCCACAGTACTCTGATACTGAGATGTAGCCTCCCTTTGAAACAGACCTCACTGCAATCTGAGCTCTGAAATTCCTCCCTGCTGATGGTGCGCCCTCCTCACCAAGTGTGCCCTCCTCCAAGCAAGAACCTCTCCACTAAATAAATGAGGCCCTAAGCTTGTTGGCTGCCTCCATGGATAGAAGCGCCCAAACTTTCCTCAACTAATGCCTGAAACCTCATGCTCATGCTCTCTCTCAAACTCTCCAAGTAAACACGAGTGAATGAGCTCATCCTTGCCCTTTGCACCCCTCTTGAACCTCCATAAGGAAACCTAAAATATGAACCGTTGAGATCATCCCATCTCAAGTCCAATCAAAGGTTGAGATCATCCCATAATAATCTCACTCTCATACCCACTTTGGGTTAAGTTCCCTAAGTTCACTTTATGTCTCCTAATTCACCCACAAAGTGAATAAATAGTCACTTAGGCTAAAATGACCAAATTTCACTTTTGACATAAATCTCCTAAGTCAAAGTGAAATTAGACATAAAGTACAAGGCACAAAGTACATAGTACTTCCCACATGTGTTTAGGAGCTCACAAACACATGGGGAACACTTCCCAAGGTACATAATCTCAACACTCCCTCTTACCGAGGAAAGAGTTTCTCACCAAGCCCATCTTGTCTCTGAAGTAGACATGTTTGCCCCTTGGCAGGGCCTTGGTGAGGATGTCTGCAATCTGCTCATCATTCGATATATATTGTAACTGCACTGCACCTATCTAAACCCAATCTCTGATGAAGTGATATCTGATCTCAATGTGCTTCGACCGGTCATGGAAAACTGGATTCTTAGAGACTTTGATACAACTCTGATTATCGCAGTGTATGACGGTCGATGGCAACTCCTGACCAAATAATCCTATCAGCATCTTACGAAGCCAAATGGCCTCGCAACTGGCCTGACTAGCCACCATGTACTCTGCCTCGACGGAACTCAAAGCAACTGACTTCTGCTTCCGGCTGAACCAGGAAACAAGTCCTGACCCCAAACCAGAGTAGCACCCTGAGGTGCTTTTCCTGTCAGTAGCACATCCTGTCGAGTCTGAGTCGGTGTAGCCAACCAAACTGACCCCATCACCTCTGATATAGTCCAGGCCAAAATCAATTGTCCCAGCAATGTACCTCAACACATGTTTTGCCCCAATCCAGTGAACACTCCTCGGCTCTACCATATGCTGACTGAGAGTGTTCACGGCAAAACAGATATCCAGTCTAGTGTTGACCAGATACATAAGTGTACCAATCAACTGCCTATAAACTGTAGCATCTACCAACTAGGAATCTGAAGCACTAAGCTTCTTCCAGTAGGTAACCATGGGTGTCGACATAGGTCTACAATCCTCCATCTGAAATATGCTCATAATATCTGTAGCATACTTCCCCTGCCCGAGAAATATGTGTCCCTCCTCCTGCCATAACTCCATACCCAAGAAATAGTGCATCAACCCAATGTCACTCATCTCAAACTCTGATGCAAGTCCCAACTTGAACTCATCTATGAGATCCTCGGCTCCTATGATGAACAAGTCATCCACATATAGAAAGAGAATGAGTATGTCCTCACCTCTAATGATGTAATAGAGGTTAGGATCAGCATCGCTCTTCTCCAAGCCCATCTGAAGCAAGTAAGTATGTGTCAATAGGTGAATACAAAGCTCGGGGAGCTTGCTTCAGACCAAGGCTGCAGGGGAGCCCGCCCCCCCACGAACCCGCTCCCGAATCGTGCTCCGAAGGGGAGCGTTTTTAGGGAGCGCGATTCCTCACCAAAAAATGCGCTCCCTGGTTTCTAAGGGAGCGTTCATTCCCTGGACGCTCCCTGAGCGTGTTGATGAATGCAGCTATAGGAGACATCCTCCAACTTACAAACCTGTGAGATGTGGAATATAGTAGTTATGTGAAGTCTTACTCTCAGCTTACAAACCTGAGAGAAAGCCCCTAAGAAGGGTTCGTGGTTCCAGCCTGGGACAGGGCTAGGAATGTAGAAATGGCCTCCTCCATGACGTGAGAGAGAAGAACTCCAGATGATCATCCGGTGGAAAAGCAATCTGTTGAGTTAGGACGTGCCTGTGGCTGAGCACAAGGTGAACGTGGGAAATCCCAAAAGAGTTGGGCACATCATCATGTGAATAGAAATGAAGATGATGTGATGGCCTCCTCTGAGCAGCAGCAGAGTTGACGAGAAGACTCCAGATGATCCTCCTGTTGGTGGTAGTGGGAAAGAAGATCTGCAGAGTGGACGTGCATGTGGACGAGCACAGGTGAACGTGTGAAGACCTAGTTCATCTGTGTAATGCAGTGAATCAGGTCCATGGCATCCCTATGGATGTGCCCCTAGTGGATGAGCACTAGTGGGTGTATCAGATCCTTTGCTATATATTGTTCAAGAGTCAGACCTACCTGTAACCCTAGTTATTATGTAAAGGGTACAGGTCGGCCCTATGTTAATATGATTAATATAAAAAAGATAATTAATAATGTGAATATTAAATATAATAATAAAGTATATTTGACTTAGAGAAGTCGGCCCTATTGTGCCAATAAGACGCCCTTGCTAATTGGTCAAAGTCTAATATAAATAGGAGATGATTCTCCATTGTAGAATCATATCCTCCTCACATGTTTTGGAAATTTCAGCAAGTACTTATCTTTGGCAAAGGTGTGCACCTCTCTTGGGCGCTAGTTTTCTAGGGCTTAAGCACCCTCTTGTGTGCTAAGTCATTCTTGGTGGTGAAAGGTCTTTCTCTTGAAGAATATAGAAAAGGATTTGGTTTGGTTTTTCTCCCTTGTTTGAGAAGGGTTTCCCAGGATATATCTTGTGTTCTTGTGCATGGTGTTTCTTCTTGTGATCTTTGTTGCTACAGCATTTATGGTTATGGTAAATTGATAAAATGGAACGAACTACATGCTTAACCTAATGCTATGAAAAATCAACATGGTTTCAAAGCATAGGTCTTGAAGATCCCATTGCACAAGCCTTCTCCATATCTTCTACTCTCTCATTTGTAGAAACCGTACGACCCTACTAGGGTTTCCAAAAAATCCGTACGGCCTCCTTCTTCAAAGAAAATTCAGCACTCAAAACTTGGACGCTTGGGTTGAAAAAGACTTAGATGGGTACGGCCTCCTTCAGCGTACCTCCAGCAAGTCTCAGAACTAAATTCCGGGCACTTTCAAAATTTTAACCCTAAGGGTTTCTAGGGTTTCGTCAAAATTCTGCAGAAAATTCTAAATCATATTTCTGAGAATTTCTTGAAGAGGCTATCATACTTAAAGGCTTATTGTTGGCAGTCATAAGCCCAACAAAACCTAAAAGTGGTAGCCTAGCCTAGCCGTTAGGTTTTCTAGCCTAGTGAACAAAGGGTTTGTGAAGATGAGCAGTTGCATGATGGGAAGCAAGCTCAACACGAGACTCCAAAGCAATCAAGACATCAACATCTCAGCACTCTCAGGTATGGTCCCTATCAATGAAAATACTTGGCTAATTAACAGTGGTGCCTCTAAGCACATGACCAATATTAGAAATCATTTGACACACTTCATCGAAAAGGAGACACATCTACACGTTGTTCTTGGAGATGATGCTAGATATAGCGTGAGAGGAGTTGGAAGCTCCACCTTCCAACTAGATTCAGACATGCAGCTCAAACTGGAAGAGGTTCTATATGTACCAGGGATGAAGATAAACCTTGTCTCTATTTCTGCACTTGAAGACAAAGGTTACAAAATTACCTTCTCAGAAGGAAGAGTGCTTGCATGGCACAAAGACTCTCATATTAGCTCTTCTAAAGAAATCGGCATCAGAGTTAACAGCTTATACAAGTTGACCATCAAACCAGTTCAAGCCTTAATACATGACACTATCAGTCTAAGTGAGTTATGGCATAGAAGGCTTGCTCACATTCGTTATAGAGCTCTTCCATCTCTAAGGAAAATGGTAACAGGTCTACCAGAGATCCAGATCCAACATCAAGGCATTTGCAAAGGTTGTGCCCTTGGTAAAAATGTTAAAGGATCCTTTCCCAGCAGTGACAACAAATCCAAGGAAATCTTGGACTTGATCCATTCAGATGTATGTGGGCCAATGACTATTGCATCCTTAAATGGGTACTTGTACTATGTACTATTCATAGATGACCACTCCAAGAAAACCTAGATCTACTTCCTGAAGAACAAGGATGGGGTCCTTGCCAAATTCCAAGAATTCAAAGCTCGGGTTGAAAACTTGACCGGAAGAAAAATCAAAGTATTGAGATCAGACAATGTAGGAGAATACACCTCAAAAGAATTCATCAACTTTTGTATTGAAGCAGGGATCAAGAGGGAGCTCACAGTTCCGTACAACCCTCAACAAAATGGGGTTGCTGAAAGGAAGAACAGAACCATCATTGAAGCAACTAAAGCAATGATACATGATCAGAGTCTACCCATGACTCTATGGGCAGAAGCATGTATGACTACAGTATATGTTCAAAACCGCAGCCCGCATCAGATCCTGAAGAACATTACTCCAGAAGAAGCATTCACCAAAGTGAACCCTGAGATCGGACACTTCAGAATTTTTGGATGTGCAGTGTACCTTCATGTACCCAAAGAAATGAGATCCAAACTAGAACCTTCAGGAAGAAAAGGTGCTTTTGTAGGATACAGTGAATCCTCAAAAGCATACCCAATCTACATCCTAAGACAGAGACAAATTGAAGTAAGCAGAGACGTCACTTTTGAGGAAGAAGTAGCCTTCCAGAAATCCAGAGAAGCTCGGATGGAAATAGATGGTGAAACAATACCTCCTTCCCATTCAGCAGTTCAAAGGGAGACAGATATTGTTCCAGATGAACCTACAACACCAATTGATCCAGTTCCTCAAGCAGATTCGGTTGCCCCAAGTAATGTACCTAGAGACATCACTATTGGACATAAAAGACCTGCTTGGGCATGCCAAACAATAGAAGAAGCAGAAAGACATAAAGCTCCACAAGGAGCAATTACAGAAAGCAAGAGACCTAAAAGATTCTCTAGCTATCTTTCAGCTATGACTCACATTATTGATTCAGAACCAACCTGTCATGGAGAAGCCTCAAGTGAACAAGTATGGAAAGATGCCATGACTGAAGAATATCAATCTATATTAAAAAATGATGTATGGGATGTTGTCCCAAGACCAGAAGGGAAGTCAATAGTAACTTCCAAATGGATTTACAAAATCAAACATGTTGTTGATGGGAGCATTGAAAAATATAAAGCAAGATTCGTGGCCAGAGGGTTCTCACAAATAGAGGGAGTCGACTATGACGAGACTTTCGCACCAGTAGCCAAATATACCTCCATTCGATCCATCATTGCACTAGCTGCTTCCATGGGCTGGAAACTACATCAGATGGATGTAAATACAGCTTTTCTCAATGGTGAAATTGAGGAAGAAGTCTATATTGAACAGCCAGAAGGTTTCGTTATACACAACGAAAAATCTCATGTTTGCAGATTGAAGAAAGCTCTGTACGGCCTAAAACAAGCCCCACGTGCCTGGTACGAGAAAATGGATGGTTTCTTGATGAGTTTGGGTTTTAACAAAAGCTCAGTCGACCCAAACTTATATTATAGCATTAATGGAAACGAATGCTTGATTCTAGTTCTATATGTGGATGATCTTTTCATCACCAGCTCAGAAAGACTCATTGTTGAATGAAAACAAGCATTATCTGCCTAATTTGAAATGAAGGATTTGAGCCAAATGCATTACTTCTTGGGACTAGAAGTATGGCAGAGATCAGACGAGATTTTCCTAAGTCAAGGAAAATATACTTTGGAGATTCTGAAAAGATCCCAAATGACAGACTGTAAATCCATGCCAACTCCAATGGTAATGGACCTGAAGAAAATGAATGATACCGATTCTGGAGACATATATCCACATTTATATCGACAGCTTATTGGATCCTTGATGTATCTGGTTAACACCAGACCAGACATTTTCTATGCAGTAAATGTGCTTAGCCAGTTTATGAGCCAACCAAAATAGACACATTGGATAGCTGCAAAACACGTATTAAGATACCTACAAGCAACAATTGGTTATGGCCTAAGATATGCAACAAATGTGGACCTAAGCCTGGAAGGGTATGCTGATGCAGATTGGGCAGGAAGTGCAGTAGACAGAAAAAGCACCTCGGGTAACTGCTTCACCCTAGGTTCAGCCATGGTTTCTTAGTGCAACAGAAAACAAAGCTCTCTAGCTTTGAGTACAGCTGATCCAGAATACATTGCACTAAGTGTGGCAGTTCGTGAAGTTGTATGGCTTCGCAAACTCTTGACAGATTTGTTTGATCATGAAATGGATCCTACCACCATTCATTGTGACAACCAGAGCTGTGTGAAGCTCTCAGATAATCCAGTATTTCATGACAAATCAAAACATATTGAAATCAAGTACCACTATATCAGAGATATGGTACAGAGGAAGACAGTACATGTTCAGTATCTTTCCACCCATGAACAAATTGCTGATATCTTCACTAAACCACTTGCCAAGACAAAGTTCGAGTATTTTCGTGAGAAGCTTGGCCTGATGGAGAATGCCTCCCTAGCTGAGAGGGAGTGTTGATGAATGCGGTGTTGATGAATGTAGCAATAGGAGACATCCTCCAGCTTACAAACCTGTGAGATGTGGAATATAGCAGACATGTGAAGTCTTACTCTCAGCGTACAAACCTGAGAGAAAGCCCCTAATAAAGGGTTCGTGGTTCCAACCTGGGACAGGGGCTAGGAATGTA